>WWET01003216.1:134039-147581 GCA_011038615.1 Limnodynastes dumerilii | reverse complement strand
GAGTGAGTGTATGTGTGTCATTGTGTTGTGTAGGGTGTTGTGTGGGGGGGAAAAGTTACAGTAAAGTTTAGCAGGTGGTGTGTGTGTGTAAAGACTGGCATGTTGGAGGTAACAGAAAGCAGTGTAAGTGATTACAGTAACAGTGGTGTGTAGGGTTCTGTATGTGAGGGTGAAATAGGTAATAGGTGAATCAGGGGGTTGAGTGAGTAATAATTGGCATGTTAGAGGTGACAGACTGGAGGTAACAGAAAGCAGTGTAAGCGATTACAGTAACAGTGGTGTGTGTTTCAATGTGTTGTGTAGGGTACTATATGCATAGGCGTATCTATAATGGATGCAGGGTGTGCAGTACACACGGGCCCCTTAGAACAGGGGGCCCTGTGGCATGCATCCTGCACCCTGGGTTGGCAGGAAGGGGGGGCCATTCAGCATCTATTTTTTCCCTCTAATATCTTCTGGAGGGAAGATATAGATGCCAAATTAGTCCCCCTTCCCCTGCGGTGGGACTGTCCGGATTTGCGGGGCGAAAGGGGACGGGGCTTACAGCGCCGTTAAGCCCCGCCCCCTTTCGGACCCTACATTTGGACAGTCCTGGCTAAAAGGGGTGAGGGGCCCATGTGCAAATCCTGCACACAGGCCCCCTCACTTCTTAAAACGTCCCTGACTATATGGGAGGGTAAAAGAGAATAGAATAGGAGAATCGGGGTCGTGTGAGTAATATCTGGCATGTAAGAGGTGGTTAAAGAAAGAAAAATAGCAAATACCGATAGGGAGTTATGTGAGGAAAAATATGTTGGATGCAGGGCATGGGAGAGAAAAATAGCATCATCATGTAAAACAATGAAAAATTCCTGGCACAAGATACTTAACTAATGCTCTTATTTGCTTATAAAGTTAAAAACAAGGTTGTATATAGTAATATGCAAAAAAAAAAACAGAGCTGGGGCACCAACAAGCCTGACAATAGGTACAAACTACAAAGAAGAAAAAAGCAAATCTTATTTATGGGCACTCAGACACTTGTATTGAGTGTGTATTTCTTTTAAATAAAAATGAATTTACTAACTTTATTAATTTTTATTTAAAAGAAATACACACTCAATACAAATGTCTCAGAGAAAAATAGGAAACAGTGATTGGCATCATTAAAAAGGCTGGCATGCAGATGACGGTGCTTGGTGATTCTGGACCCGCGGCTGCAACAATTGGGGATGTGTGGAGGGTTTTCTAGATTGGGGTAAGTTATTTAAGCACTTTTTTCACTGTATTGTAATGCATTTTGCCCCTGAGGAAAGTTTTAATAAACTGAGGCTTAGAGCCTTTCTCTATTTGATTGCTTGAAGTTCTAGAGTGCCGCTCTGCGTGTGCGTATTTATTTTAGTTCGGAGTTGGGGCCCCTAACAAAATTCTGCTGTGGGGCCCACAAAGTTCTAGTTATGCCCCTGATACAATACTATTGTTTGTGCCAATATTTGGTTTAACTACATATAAGTTCCTCTATAAACAAAATAGCTGTGTTACATTCTAAAGGTGATAAATATGTACCACCAATTTTTAAGCCAACCCCTTCTGCTCATCCCCCTTTCCATCAAACTACATTTATAATACTTGTAGTATTAGTGAAATATTACAGATTAATTTATGCTTTTATTTGCACCCATAGTACTACTCCATGTTCTATGTCTTCATAATAAGGTTGTATATTCTTCTCTAATACTGCAGCATATGTCCATATAATAGATCTCTAAATTCATCTCATAATAAAGCTATTTATTCCTCAATTGAGCTTAAATTATCAGAATAAAGAAGTATTTGCTACCATTAAGCGCTACACACAACAAATTAGAGTCCAATGAAAAAAGTTAATGAAGTGTCAAAATAAATTAAATAAAAACAGTCTGGGCCTGATTCAATTAGCTTCGCACCAGCGTATTTTGCGGTGCGAAGCAAATTCCGGGGAAAGGCGCAGCGTGTACTTTTTCCCATCATCCTCTGTGTGTTTCTTCTCATGAAAAACAAATATATCATATAAAGTTTGGAGGAACAAGGAAGACAATCTACTAAACTTAGGACCATGTAATTGTGTAGTACTTCACACTTATTCACAGTATTAAGACAATTTAAAAAAATAATAAATCATAACAGTCTTGGTATAAAATGAAAGGCCAAAATTTTTTTTGTATATATATTTTTTTATCAATAGATTTCAGTAAGCACTCACAAGGCTACGTTTCTTTTAGGTGTGGGTCCCCGCAAAAAAAATCTGAATTGCGAAAATTTTGATTTCTCGAAGAGGCATTGCAATCGATCCACGGAGCACCGAAAGCTCCGTGGTCCTAAAAGTAGTAAAAAAAAAAATAATAATCCCACACTCCTTTCCCTAATCCTCCCCTCTGACTATCCTAACTCTAACCCTCCCTTTCTGGCAGCCTGAACCTAACCCTACAGAGATAATTTACTTACCTGTTCCAGGTCTGGCGGAGGTGCAGCGGAAGGATATCGCACATCGCAAAAGTGAATGGGTGAAGTATGCTGAACGGCATACTCACCCATTCACGCAAAAAAGTAAAAATCAGTAAGTATAGGAAAAAGGGACATCCGAAAAGTAACTTTCCCTTGTCACTTTTTTGAAATTCAGAATGTTGTTGCGGAGAGTGTAACCGGTTTCTTTTGTATTGCGGTTACAAATATGTTTTTTGTATTTTATGACACAAGACCTGATTTTTTTTTTTTTTTACTGCAGGGTTAATAGAATGTTACATTTATTTTATAGCGAGCAGAAAGCTCGTCTCTAAAATGCAGACTGTATGGTTACTAAGATGTAGTCTGTTTTGTGTGGTGTTTTCCAGGATGCAGTGTGTATTATATAGTGGTGACTAAGATGAAGTTTGTATTCTGAGTTACTTGGAAGCAGTGGGAATTTTATAGTGGAGACTATAACATTATACTGTAGTACAGTACAGTAGTGACTAGGAGTTTTCCCAGACATTCCAAAAGAGGTGGCAAGCAGGAGTGGAACTATAAAAGATGCAAGGCTTGCAACTGCAATCCTCCTAGCCCTATAGAAACTACACCCCCTGCAAATAGATGCCAGGAAGAATCCATGCACAATAGTGAGACATTCAGTCAAAGAAAGGGGAAAAATTACACTGGCAGATAAAGAGGTACTCCCTTTATTAAAGGAATTCTGACTGATTGTAAAGAGTATTACATCTAAATGGGAGTAGCTTTAGTTTGTAGTAAGTGTTGTATAAATCCATTGCCATAGCAACTCTACTTACAATTATATATTCAGGATGCTATTGCTTTTTATTATGTATGGGCTGAGTTTTAGTAACACAAAAATTCTCATTTTATTAAACAGCGTTTTAAATTAAAAGCATTAAAATGGAAGCTCCACTTCTAAGCACTATTGCTTCATTTTGTATTATTTCATTTAATTGCTCAGCATTTAAACCTGTTTCATATAGTTGGAATTCTAACCATATAATTACATAAATATATAGAACTCCATATCATCATGTGCAACACTGCTACCACCTAATATGTAGCCCTACTGATGCAGGGTGCGTAAGTGGGCTGAAAGGACTGGAGGCCACATGCGCCCTCCAGATTTAACATTCGTGTTAACGAACGTAATAACTATCGTATGGAACTTAGTTCCGTACAATGGCATTTAAGCTCAAAGAGGACAGGCCTCGCCTCCAAGGTGTTAATTGTAGAGTGTGGATGTCACTGACGAGTGGATCAGCTATAAGGCAGCCTTAACTCACACTCGGGCCTCATGATCTGCCAACGATCCATGTTTTCCAGGTCTCCTCAGAAAGTCAGCTGAGATAATCACTACCACCTGTAGATCTTTAAGAATGTTTCAGTCAGTAATGAACACACCTGTGCTCCAACAACAAGACCTGGAAGACATGGACCACTGATAGAGCACAAGGACTGGGTTTGGCCACCCATGACCTACCATATATACTCATGTATAAGCCAAGTTTTTCAGCACATATTTTAAGCTGAAATAGCCCCCCTCGGCTTATACTCGAGTGAGGGAAAAAAATACATGGATGCTACATTGAACTTACCTTTGCTGACCCTCCGGCGGTCCGAGGCTCTCTTCACCGCAGCTCTGCCTCCGGCTGTCTCCCACGTGGTGCGTGCTGCACAATGACGTTGAGGTGACCTTAGGTCATGCAACGCGAAGGAGAGAGCCAGAGGCACAGCTGCGGGGAGAGCCTGACACATACGCAGGGAGCGCCAGAGGGACAGCAGAAGGAAAGGAGGGAAAGGCAGAAGACATCAAAGGTAAGTGAGAAAATGAATAAAAGAAGGCTAACATTAAGGGGCAGATATGGAGGCAGGCATTTAGGGGCAGATTTGGAGGCTGGCATTAAGGGGCAACTATGAGGTAAGTTCAATGTTGCAACCAGGATGGGAAGGGGCAGAGACTGACAGGACACACCAAGGGGGCAGACTGACTGGCAGGACACACAGAGGGGGCACACTGGATACTGGGTGCTGGATACACATGATGATAGAATTAATGTAATTTTATTGGTATCTATTTTTATTTTGAAATTTACCAGTAGCTGCTGCATTTCCCACACTAGGCTTGTACTCGAGTCAATAAGTTTTCCCAGGATTTTGTGTTAAAATTAGGTGCCTTAGCTTATATTCGGGTCGGCTTATACTCTGGTATATACGGTATATGCTTAAACTTTGCATGGATACGATGATTGTGGGGGGGTTTTGTCCTGTTTATCCACAACATCTAGAGGAAATAACATTTGTTGGTATTAAAAACCATTATATAATATTTTTAGATCTATATCATATTAAAAAAATAAAAACTTCAAATGCCTATATAGTATAAAATCCATGGTTACTATTTGGATTTCAATCCTGCTGTTAAAGCTGGCCACATTTATATTATAGATTCCAGCAGGAGGTGGCCTGATAAATGGTATGATTTCCCACTAAGGAGAATAGGGAGCTGCTGCTGAGAATGACCGGAAGCTCTTTCAGCTAGCCTATTGGGTGACTGCAAAAAAACAAGAAAGAAAATGTCCACCCACTAGGAGATATTGGCTGCTTGGGTCCTTTATAGTTTGAACATGCCATAAAATAACATTATGGGACACAATCGGTTTTCACCATTAAGGAAACAAATCTGGGTCACACACTACAGAGATTTTTAGTCTGATGACCCGATAATTGGCCAAAAATTATTCTAGAGGAGTGGTTCCCAAACAGACTCCCCAACAGTGCATGTTTTCCCATATCTCCTTGCTGGAACACAGACCTGTATGTTCATTACTGATTTTTAAAAGCCCCTCAGATGGTATCATTATATTCCTTGTTCTGTAGGGAGATCTGGAAAACATGCACTGGGAAATCTAGAAAACACAGTCAGGGATCCTTGAAGACCACATTTATGAACCATTGCTCTAGTGTTTGTTATGAAACCAGAAAATCGTTTCCATTATGTGTTCTTTAGACTGATGTAAATTTAGTTGCTTCTAAACACAATAACCTGAACACACAGACTTAAAGTGTCAAGCCTCTTGCTGATTGAAGTTCCTTCTACATAAAAATTTTAAATTAAAACTATTGTGCCTATACAAATGAAAAAAAAGTGTTGCTCATAACAGTGACTAGGACCATTAAGGTTTTCCTGTTTTGAATTTATTATTGATGATATCCAAAAATTCCTATGACATCTTCTGTATTGCATACCAACAATTTGTGGGCCTGTAACAGAATAACATAAAACAGACAAATATTGAACAACATGTGACTATACTAGCTTTAAATGTACATAGGACCTTAGTATAAAGATATATTAAAAAAGGTACAATGCACCAACATGATGAGACTTTCAGCTCATAATTGTGAACGGTTCCTTTAAAAAAAGAAAAATATTTGGTCGCATTCATTGCAGTTTTCCCTGGAATGTTGAGATAATAGCTGACACCATAAAAGGATGGAATGTGTGCAGAGATTTCTTCACTTTGCATTATAAATTGTTGAGTTCTAGTAGTGTTTGATCCAATACTTGATGCATTCCCAGATTCTCTTCTTTGGCATTTGCCAACTTGTCTGGCAGGAAAAGAAAAAAAAAAAGTTATATAAAGCAAAAAAAAAAAAAGGTCTGTACATTTATTAAATAACTATTTAAAAAGAAGATTGATTATATTTTTCTAAAATTAAAATTAATAACGAAAAATACATGTTCATTTTAGGAGAACAAAATTGTGTCTGAGTAAGTCTCTTAAGGAAACAAGACAGACAAAGTGTTCAAACATTCACACATATATGCAGTATACAAATGCATAAATTATGGTTTAATCAGAAAAGTAAAGACGAAAGAAGAAAGTCTGCAGACAGATTTTTTTGTTTTATTTCTCCATTGAGTGAATATTGAGAGAAGTGCAGTTATAGATAGGCAAACAGTATAGTTTATTGGCAGAATAAAAACATGCCATATGAAGACAGAGAGAATCTACAAAGAGGTCATGTCATTGAGGGCATGGTCTAGTTCCTCGCTGATAGCTTTGTATTTCAGCTTCTGGGCATACAACTCATCTATCATACAGAAGAACGATTGGTTCAGAAGGACAGGAGGAGAGCCAAGTACAGATGAAGAACACAGTGAAGACAGCATGGAAAAGAAAGAGAAAAAAAAGTATAAAAAAAATTTATAGACAATTGTTACTGGCTTATTGTAATTAAAGATTCATAGTGAAACAAAACAATATAGCAATAAAAGACATAACCTACGGAGTTATTTTATTTAGGATACTTATCTTTTGCTAAAATTATTGTGGAAAGTTTAACAAACACCAAAAAAGATAAATAAAATAAATGTAACCGCTTAAAAAAATAAAAATTATGAAATGTTAATGTTTCTTATCTTGAACTCAAACTCAGTATTTTTCTTCTGTGATTAATTTTGAAGTTGAGGAACATATATAGAAGGCATAAATAATGTTTGATATTTGTTGAAGTGTCAATATATAAATGCACTGCTCACCTTCAAGGTCATCAATAGTTTTTTCTAGTTTGGCAACTGTTCTTTCTGCAAACTCAGCCCGGGTTTCTGCCTGTAAAGCAATGAAAGAATAAAGGTATTTAGTGTACTGCATAATGTCCAATAGTACAATATTTTCTCTGCAATAACTCTAATGGCAACTGTAGAAATGTCCAAACCCAACCTTTAGAAGCCCAGTTTAGCATGGTATTGTTTAACCTTTTTGCTTTTAATTGCTTAAGCTACTATCCTCAAAATGTATTGCAAAGATATTCTCCCCTTCACTTACCTCTTTCAGTTTGTCTGTTAAGATCTTTATTTCTTCTTCATATTTATCTTCTTTTTCAGAGTACTACAAGACAAAATAGATCACATGGTATTTTCTTTGAGAACTAAAATCTTTGTTTCTCTAGTGTGAGCATTAACACTGTTGGTTTAAGTGTATTTTCAAAAGGACACAAGTTACATTTTAACCTGAATAGCTTGTAAACCAGCTTAATAGTGATAACATGTTATTGTCCTTTAAAAGGGAATACGTTCTTGTACACCATTCCTGGTTTGTAATGGGCAGTTTTGCTCAATTAATATATAGTCTTATTTGACAAGATTCAGCTTTACAATTGCAGTGTGAACATATGATGGGGTACAATACATTAGGCTGCTAGTAAGTTCTGTACGCCAGTGGAAAGGTCACTCCTCCACTCACATATGGAGTTCTGGACACTTATGCATCCAAAACCCTACCATATCTTGTTCGCACCCAAGTTTTAACATTTGGACAAGATAATCGTAGCTTAAGGCTAAAACCAGCCCTTAATGTATGATTTAAATATGAAGGCTAGACCACCACACAAATAAAGTACTCATGGAGGTCTGGCCCATCCCACGTACGAAACTGCAGGACATATGGAATCAATTTACATACATCCAGTGTTCCACTACATAGCCCAGTGTTCTGGGCATGCGCAGTGACTTAAAAACAGCTGGATTTACACAAACAGCTTGTGTAAATCAGCTGTCGTACAGGAGTCTGGAGCCAGTCCATTGTGTATAACAGTAATCTGTGTAAATGTGCCCTGATACATAGATCATATTGGTTCGTACTTTTGCACTGGCTAAAACTGTTGTGAGGGGACCATGCACAACACAATCTTGTGGTTTGACAAAAAGTCAGATAATCGGTTGATCAGGTAAACCAAACATGCTTGTTAACCTTTAAAGCTAAACCGTTTTCAGACTTGTGGAACACTTATTTATGGAATTAAACTAATAAACTTTATGCTGTCAATACAGTTAAAACATTTACCTGCAACAAAGACAAATACTAAAAAACTTAAGTTTAACTAGGAAACATCAACTCTAAAGCTGGCTATACACTAGAGCGATTATCGTCCCGATCTTCAAATTATCGTGGATTGGTCGAATTATCGCTGTAGTGTATGGTGTCGATTATTGTCAAAAACGGACGATAATCAAAAAATAATGGCTGCTGTCCGATAATCAGATCGGGTGGTTTACAATAAAAATTATCGTTTATCGCTAGCGATATCGGACAGTGTGTGGGCATTGCAGATAATCGTGCTGCAGAACCCCACACACTGACAGGCTGCAGCGCTATGCCCTATCCCCCTGTCTGGCTATACAGCGCTGTATAGCCAGACAGGGAGAGAGGGCATAGCACTTGCAGCCTGTCACAGTTAAAGCTGGGTCTCCTGTCAAGATTGACAGGCAATCAGGAGAGACTGCAGCTCTCCAGCTCAGATTATCGCTCCCAGCCTGTGGCAGTGTATGGTGCCGATATCAGGACCTTTCCCCAGGGGGAAATCGTCCCGTTTATCAGCAGCCACATGCTGGGAGCGATAATCGCTCTAGTGTATGGCCAGCTTTAGTCAGTTCTTTGTTTCCTACCACTCCAAAGCAACACGGTTTCTCTGAGGTGCAGGTTTGCTCCATTTTTTGCTTGCTGTTGCTCCCTCTAAATCAGCCCTGTAATGTATACTTTACTCATGTAGATCACATATATCACGACTATGGACCGGATTCAGAGTATCGCATCCGTGTGAAAATCACACGGACGCGATGCTTTTTTAACCAGCTGGGCATGCGCTAAATGCGCAAGGAAGTCGGATTGCTGGCGGAGTTTATGGTATTCGCCAGCATCCGATTCCGTCTGAAAAAAGGGGTGTTCCAGAATATTTAAATGAGAAAAGCTCCGCTTCTCTCATTTAAATACTCCGTGCACACCAGTCCGTTGGATGCGGAAAAAGCCCTACGTTTCCACCAGCTCAGGGCTGGTGGAATCGTAGGGGCAGCGCACCGGAGCTGAAAAAAAAAAAGTTTAAAAAAAACAAAACAAAAAACAAATAACCTTTTTTTGTTTTTAAATTAACTCGTTCCCCCGCCTGCCCCACCGCAACCTCTGTTAAAAAATTAAATAAAGTCTCGGCAGACAGGGCATTCTGTCGCTAGTAGAACTACAGGCACAAGCATGCCCATGAACCACAAGGCATGCTAGCGCTTGTAGAACTACCATCGCCAGCATGCCCTGGCCCAAATCGCTACACATGCCAATATGTTATAAAAAAAAACAGTGACCTCCCCCCAAAAAACAAGAAATCCTCCACGTGCCTCACAAAAATGAAAAGTAAAAACAAGTTGCAATACCCGTCCCCTTCTTTAAAAAAAATACACATCCCACATAAATATTGTTTAAAAATGTACACATGCCCCTCTATAAATAAAAACATATGCCCCAAGTGCCCCTATATGACTATCTAATTAACGGAACAAGTGTCCATCTAAAAATAAAAAAAATGCCCATAATATGCCCTGCGAAAAAAATATAAAAATACTTACCTGGTCTGATGGGGGTCCAGTCTTGTAATCTTTTAATCCGGAGGGGAACTCTTGGCAAAAAAAAACAACCTGAAGAGACGACGCAAACTATGTCCAGGACATCCTGACGCTAATGACAGCTCTACTGTCATTGGGGTATATTTATACTACAAATATCGAGAGGACAGGACATAGTTTGCGTCTCTAAAGGTTTTTTTTTTGCCAAGACCCCCTATCTGTTATAAATGTGGGAGATATCCTGCAAAAAATAACCATAAAGAGATGACGCAAACTATGTCCTGCGACGCTAATGACAGGTCTACGGTCATTGGTGTATATTTAAAATAAGGGGTTTTTTGCTTTTTTTTTTTACTTAGGCTAAAGAAAAAAAAAAAAAAATACGGTCAGAGCAATTAAGGCTCAGACTAGTTTTGAACAAGTCGGATGTGCCTTGCACATCCGCATACTACTCTGAGTAGCACCCTGCGTGCTATTCAGAATGTGCTATAGGATGCACGGAAGTGCATCCTTGAATAGCCCGTAGTCAAATTTTGCATCGTACAGGCACGGATCTCTGAATCCGGTCCTATATAGTTTAGCTAGATCATATATTACTATATTAATGGCAGGAAAAGAAATCCACAAAAAAAATTCTGCATAGGTGCGTTTTTCCATAAACTCACAATGTAAACCAGAAATGACATTAAAGTTTTCTCATTACCTTTTCAGACTGAGCTTCAAGAGACTTTAAGTTGTTGGTCACATTTTTCAGTTCTTCTTCTAGATCACCGCATTTACTGAAATTTAAAGCACAATACTTACTATACTACAGTGAAAAAGTATATAGATGATTATTAAGCTGGTCAACTTGTCAATAAAAGGTATGCACCATGAAATACTGAAGTTTCAGTATTATTCACATTAATAATTTTTTCTTAAATGATGTTACATACTTTTGACATTACTTTTAGTTATACATGGAGTTATTAAATAGGCTTATATAGTATATATTCAATTACATTTAATTCATGTGACCAATTAGAGACACTGTAATACAGTCATAGACTGATCGTTCTATTCTGTTTTTAAATCTGCAGAATTGAATTTTAGTTCCATTTAAAGAATGATTAAATGCTAAATAAACATTATCATAAACATACTCCTTTACACAGGGGTTGGGAGAGGAGGCAGTAGTAGAAGTCTTTAAAATCTTATATATTGGCTTTGTCATTTCAAACAAAAAACACTTAAAGTTTAGTCTGTCTCCAAGGGGCGTGTATTTAATTCCAAAAGGACCAGGTCCAGACATATAATGCTGCGCAGCAAGTATACAATGCTGGTACAGACATACGATCCGGGGGACCCTATTATTAAAACTTCTGCATCGTCTTCACTAAAAATGAGAATGGTGCAGAGGTCTGGATATTACAAAGGGTGCTTGGCATGGCCTTACTAAACTATTTACCATTTATTCTTCCCTCAACTCCTCTCCCACATAGTGAACACGTTTTACACTTTACATTGTCAAAAATCTCTCCTGGAAGTAAAGTGCTGTTAGCAAAAATGCTTTTTAGCAAGTCTGGATGTCCGAAGTGTGTTATGCCTGCTTGTTTATTTGTCCTTTGAAAATAACCAATTGTTTTAGGATAGATTTTTAAAGACAAACTGGTTAAGCTGTCCACACACATTAACAATGTTCCTGATTGCTGATATAATGGGTATATCTCAATGAGCAAATACTACCCTATACACAAAACAATAAATGTTGACAAAGATCATCTTACAGTTCAGACACCTCTGCACGCTCTTCTGCTCTTTCCAGCTCTCCCTCAAGAATGACCAGTTTACGAGCAACCTAGAAATAACAGAACTATGATTAGAATAAACAGTAGAGTCAGTGCACACTGAGATGCAGATCTACAGCTTACAATGTACAAGCAGGCAAAACACTTAAATTTAGCTCCCCCTCAAACTAAATTTACTCTAGGTGTAAAACAAATAGCAACAGAATATACAAAGGGCTTTATTACGTCAAGCAGGAGATTCTATCCCTGCAAAAGTGAGTCTCTTTAGGAGTAATAAAAGCCTCCAGGATTTTATATTTTGCATTGTTACTAATCTTCCCCTTTGTGCATAAATAACACTACAATGTATATTCCATTTACCAAGTAATCAACTTTTAAACTTTGTCTCCCTTATGTACTGCCACCACTGTCAACAACCAACAGGTATTATTTAACTAGCCTTACCTTGTATATATGTGTGTGTGTGTGTGTGTGTGTGTGTATATCTATCTAAGTCACATAGTATAAAAAAAAATTTGTTGATCCTTTACAACATCCACAATTCAATTCCTTGATTTAGAATATCATTAACCACATTTGCTCACCTCCTCATATTTGCGATCTGCTTCCTCAGCAATGTGTTTTGCTTCCTTGAGTTGCATTTCTTGAATTTCCATTTTCTCTTCATCCTTCATGGCTCTGTTTTCTATTACCTTCATACCTCTGAAAGTAGGAAAAAATTTAAACTGTTGACTTTGTTTACTGAATATGGAACAGAAGTACATAAAAATAAACGTTTGTACTATATATAGTTTGAAAATTTCCTAGTTCATTTTTAAACTTGATACCCAGTTAAAATTTGCTGCTACCCAACGCTAATATTCTGACTTCATAAAGATATTGCTGATGTATAAAAACTTTCATAAATTTGTAAGTACCAATGTTTTAGATCCCTCTTAATACATATATGTACAGGTTCAGACACTGGAAAGGAGGGGAAATTGAGATATCTAGGTGTAAGGGTTTGATTAAGGGTCTTTTTAAATATGATCTGGAGCATTGTTTCCCAAACTAATTTCTCTGGAACCCCTAACGTTCCATGTTTTACAGGTCTGCCCCTACTGAATAAGTGATATAATAAAGTACGACCTGTGGATCATTTAAAAGGTAAGTCAGTAATGAGTACTTCTGTACTTCAGCAAAGAGATGTGAAAAACATGCACTGTCCTAGAGCTGGAAACCACTGATCTAGGGGATAAACATAGAAATTAGACATATGTTAGCAAAACATCAGTAAAGTGTTCAGCTGAAAAGGGGATTTTGACACATTACTACTAGGAAATATAAATATACTTGCACCACTGGATAGTAGCCACTAATAAATGTTAAATTCTTCAATATTTTTGAGTTTTAGTAAACAGATGTATGATCAGGTTTCTTCATATGCTGAAGATGCATGTGGAAGACAAAAGACTTTTTGGTAGAATTTGGGGAAAAGGAATACATTTTTTTCTAAAAAAAAAGTACATAATCCTTAAAAAAAATGTCTACTACTAGTGTTAAACTTGCCATAGCAATTTCTTATAACCAGTGAAAAGTAGAAAGAGAAAACAGGTTTATAGCAAGAAAACTAAAATAACAGAAGTATACTAAATAGTGAGCTCTGCAAACTTGAATGTTAGGTAAAGTCTTGACACGATATCTCTACACATTTATCCTTCAATTCCCACATATTCTTCTTAGCCTGGCTTCAACCCAGGGATTAAGCTTTTGCTTATAATTAAACAATTAAAAAAATGTACGTTTGCCACCAAGTAATATAAAAAGGATAGATAGATAGATATTAGATAGATAGATATATATACACACATACATATATATATATATACATAT
>WWET01003216.1:112947-126114 GCA_011038615.1 Limnodynastes dumerilii | reverse complement strand
TATCTATCTATCTATCTATCTATCTATCTATCTATCTATCTATCTATCTATCTATCTATCTATCTATCTATCTATCTCAAACAGACATTTCCTCTTCTTTTATAAACTATATAGTTTAAGCATAAAAACATAATCTAATGGGTTGCTATGGACTGTTGCAACATTTCCTGTGCAACAGTTTCACCTAAATTACTCACCTATTATTACACCTTAAATTTTCTATCCTCGCTGACTACTGTAATGAACACTGTTTATAATGCTGTCAATGTAGTTGCATAAAAATAGAATAGCTGGTAGTATATATTTATTGATATGCACCAATAAGTTTAAAAGTTTACTAATAAGTAAAAACACTGGAAAAGATTTGTTTTTAATTAAGCGAGTGCCTCCTTGACAATATTTACCATATACCGGGTGGTTTTTGCAAATTTGCATGCGAATTTTATCTTGCACCTCAGAGGCAAGTTTAAAATTTGCAAATTTTTCTTACCGTAACAGACAGGAATAGGCGCACTTCACACTTATTCTTGTCTTCATGTTCAACTGAATCAGACTAAAAGATGGTAACATAGTTTAAATCTTTTGAATGTTTAAAGCTCCATTTATGATCTGCCGATTTTACCACCCTGAAACAAAGTTATATAAACAATTTGTAAATAAACTTATACATGTGCCTTTCCTGGTTCACATCCCAATTATCTAATGGCTCCTTTAAGGTTCTCCATTCTGGATTCATCTTTCCTGCTCTTCCTTCATCTGTTGAAATACTACAAAGCTCAGTCTTAAATCCATTGCTTCCTCCATCTATATCACTTCCTTTGAACAACTAAATGTCATTTTGATTTCAGTAAGATATGTATGACACAAAATTTTGCCTATTCACTCATGATCTCTCACCTACTGTTTTGGCCTGTGTAACAGATTGTCTTTCTGCCTTTTCATTTAAAAAAAAACAAAAAACAGCTAATAATTCCATCTGCCAATAAAAGTTACCCACCTGACTCTTTTCTGTTGACAACACTGCAATAATCCTGACTCATCAAGCTCTCTACCTAGGGGTTAGCCTAGGTTCCGAAATGTCACTATCTGTATCTAAATCTTGGTACATACATCTAAAAACATTTCCACAATGTGTACATTTCTCAGAATACAGCAAAAACTCTCATTAATGTGCTAATCATTTTCTACATTAATGATTACATTGCTCTCCTTCTATAAAATTACCCCCCCCCCCTTACAGGCTATACTGCATATAGCAGCTAGAATGATTTATGCTTGCAAAATGCTGTTCTATAGCTGGTCCACGGTCAGTCTCTACATTGGTTGCCTGCATTTCACAGAATCAAATACAAGATCCTTTTACCAAACTACAAAGCCATCAACAAGACTGCATCCACTTACATATACTCGCTCATGTCAAGATATATCCCAGCTCACGCTCTCAGATCTTCACTAGGGGCCAGATTTTCTAAACTGCAGGAAAGTAGAGATTTCGCCCATAGCAACAAGATTCTAGTTGGTATTTTCTAGTATGGAACAGGAAAGTTAACTATAATCTGATTGGTTGCTATGGGCAACTTCACTTTCCCGCAACTTAGTAAATCTGGTCCTTGATCTGCGTCTAATAAATGGTATAATTCCCAGTTAGAGGATCCACTCTGGAATAACCTTCCTTACCCAATAAGACCATTCTCTACACTCTGAACTTCGAAGCAATCCCATAACCTCACCTCTTCAGATAAGCATAACTACTTCCTAACCTATCTCTATCCATTTTTCTTATTACACGATTAACACAAACATACACATTTTCTTTCTCAATACTAAAATTACCCACAGTTCTACTATTAACACTGCTGGATCATACAAATACTTACCACTTTTACCATACAAACTGGCTGTTCCATTATTTTAAATATATAGCACTTTATGACTCAAACTTTTTTTGATTGGTAAAAAGGTCCTTCTTGCAAGCTTACAAAGTCTGTCTGTTACTACCCAGTCATGTTATAAGGATTGGTAAAATTGTAAAGCACTAGTAATAAGATGGTGTTATATAAAAAATATATACACTGACAAAGGGTTTCTGGGAACAGATGGCTGCATTCTTTCATGCCCCAGAATTGTCAATCAAGTATGTGTTGGAAACAAGCATCTGCTCAGGAATGATTGCAACACCTATGAATGAGCTCATGTGGTGATTCATCTGGAGGAATGCACTGCTAACATAGGTATGGTCTGCATGAATACTGAAAATGTTGGGACATGCCAGGTTGTTAATGACGTACCACTTGCAAATTAGTCAATAACTTAAATATCAAGCATTCCCATCTCTTCTCAAGAGAGAAGTCAGTTTGTGCTTGGGTTACATCCATGTCAATAACAGCTTGTTAATATAAACAAATATAAAAGTCGATCCTATTCATCACAAAAAGCTTATATTTTCAAATGCAATAGGGGTGATCTGCTAAAACACTTGATGTTTGTATACTTTTCTGTCCAATCAGGATGGACAAACATGGATAAAAGCTTTATGCTGGCAAACTGCAATGTCTCCAGCAACAGACACCTACTAACCTGATCAGGGCAATTCTAAGAGGTGGTCTTATCGTTAAGAATTCTGAACAATCTGACTCGATGTGTCAGCATTCTGACACTTATCAGCCAGATTATTATCATCATCATCATTTATTTATAAGGCGCCACTCGGTATACACAGCGCCGTACAAAGTCAATAGTTACATATACAACAATTGACAGAGAATAAGTTCAAATAAATAAGGAATACAATACAATGCTAAAACAAAATACAGTACAAAAATAGCAAAACAACGTGTATGGAAAATAAAGAAGCAAGATATGTGTGTAGGAGCAGATGAATAAGGGGAGAGAGACAGAGAGAAAAGGTTGGAATTCATGAGAACAAGCTAGAGGGGTGATGACATGAGGGCCCTACTCATAAGAGCTAACATGCTAAGTGGGAGGGGGTGAACAAACAGGAGACACAGGGATGAAGATGGGAAGGGTGGGCAAGCTTAGTTGGAGGAAGGGTAGGTTAGCATAAAGAAGTGGGTTTTGAGGGAGCATTTGAAGGATGCCTGACCGGTTACGGTAGGTTGTTCCAGTGCAGAGGGTCGGCTCAGGAGAAGTCCTGAATACGGGAATAAGAGGTAGGAAACAGTGGAGGAAGAGAGAACCTTGTAAGTTGTTTCGAGATGCTTGAAGAAAACTCTGCAAGGGACAGGAAACCAGTGTAGAGATAGACATAGAGGGGAGGTGGAAGCAGTGCGTTTGGAGGGGAAGATTCGCCTGGTTGCGGCATTAATTATGGATTAGCGAGACTGGAGATAAGAATGTTTCAATAGCAGAGATGGGAGATAACGAGAGCGTGAACGAGCATTTTAATGGCATCTGAAGTTAAGAAGGGTCTGATGTGAGCAGATATTGTATAATGTGTTGTCAGCTAAATACTTTCAGCAAATCATCACCACAACATCATCTCTAACATTTCACTATTTCATTACATCATTGCACAAGTACAAAACGAGAAAAATGTTAAATTCTATAGGAAGCTTATTGGTATTAGTTATCCAGACATCACTTTCTCTTAGTGAAAAGAATAGTTTCTTCCTTCTCCACTAGGTCACTCCATGTATCGATGCTAAGGCAGTAGCATAATTTTTGACCACAAGCATGTCAAGTCTTGCAGGTCAAGAAACCGCTAAACAATTGGCTACGGATCCTGTGTGGGTAGAACCATCCACTGCAAATGCCTTCCTGCTGGCAAGAATAGCCTATTCCCTTTTGGGATATTTGAAACAGAAATTTGAATAGTGCAGCCGAAGCACATTTGTAAAAGTAACATGGTTTCTCTGCTCATGCTATGTTTTATATTGACTGAATAAGTTATAAAATCAAAAGACAATGACTAGTAATCAATCTTAGCTGTTACAAAGAATGGATTGCATAAGTAAATAATGAAGATATTGGAAATGTATATAACACAAAGAAAAGCTCTAGAATTAACAAAACAAGGTCTAAATAGTGCTGCAGAGGAGTAGTAACAAGTACTTTGGTAATTATACCCGTAATTTTTCTGGAGTCATGCAAAACCTGGATACCGTTGCTAGACTAACAAGCTGTAAACTGCTAGGCCTAAAGGTGTGTGCTTTTTCCACAATGAAAGATAGTTTTGGACAGTATTTCTCATCTTATTATGCAAAGCCAAAAAGGTACAAGAAAAAGTGAAGTGTTTTTGTTTCATATATTTTGTGTGATATATAGTCCCATGGATAAATGTCCTTTCTATACAAATTTGCTACTTATACAGACCCTTTAACATGACCCATTCCATTAGGTACACAATACTCCGCTTCTGGGCTTCAAACTGTCATTCTCAACTGAATTTAATGAACTGGTTTGAAAAACATTTTTCTTCTCAATAAAAGGTGGTTACAAAAGTAACATAAGCTCAGGAGCAGAACATCGTGTACCTAATGGAATGGGTCATGTTGAAGGTATTGAATATTTAGAATTATCTGTAAGATATTGGTTGAAATGAAAAACCTAGTCTATAAAAATTAACTTCCAAAGTCTTAACATATGACTATAAAAGCCAGCTCAGTGACTACTTAATGACCCCAAATGAATGAATGGCTATGAGCCATCTCAAAGAGATTTAAAAAACAAAAACCATCCCCAATGTTTTAAAGTTAACAGGAACCCCATTGATTGACTTAGAAACACTGCAGTATGACCAGGTTATTTGAACAGAGTTAAACATTATTAAACTTGATTACCAAACAATTGAAATACTGTCTCTAGAAACTGAACTTAATATTGCAGAAAGTGCATACTGCTTATTTATTTTGTCATTTTATTTTACTTGTTTACATGAATTATTATACATTTAATATAAATGGATATGACTGCTCAACTCTATTTTAGGGAGAATACCTATTTCCCACTACTGAATTAGGTTAGGTACCACTTTGCTTGTCATGCAGCTACATATCAACTATCCATATATATTTTTGTAACGATTTTGAGATACATTTTCTACAGATCAGCCCTCAAAATAATTTACTTGATATGCCCTCTGCCATTTGGTAATGTACTTAAAACAAACAATACCAGTATGCCAGGTACCACTAGATTGGTTCTAGGCAGCTGCCCAGGGTGCCAGACCTGAGAAGGGTGGCATGGAGACACTCTACTTCTGGTGGCTGCAGGAGACACAAGCCGTGGCTCAGCCAATCCCCTTTATCAGCACTTACTTTACCTGCTCAGCCACTTAGCTGTTATGTCTTTGACAGAACCAATAAACTGCACAAGCAAAAGTGGCTGAAGAGGATCATCAGCAGATTATGTGTTTAGGAGCCAAAACGTAGCTGGTCTCCTACAACCGTGCTCACTTGTACTGCTTAGCCAATACAAAGGGTGGCCAGGGAAAAAAGAATGATCTTAAGCTTTCACTAGGGTGTCCAGAGAATTAGCATCAGCTCTGCAAATATGGCTGCTACAACGTTTCCCAGTCAAAGCACATAACTCCAATGGTTAACTTCAGAGGTGCAAGAGAGAAGCTGAGGAGCATTACTACTATAATATATACACTTCAAAATAATATTGACTTAAGGAGACCAATATACTTTCACATCAAAACACAAAGCAGTTTTTTTCAATTGCAGTTTGAAGTCGTGGGTAATTTATGGTGCTACATAAATAGTAATGTAGGAACCTAATAGATTACTAACTGTGCTCTTGAAATCATTGTTCCAAGTGAGCACATAAGCAAACTTGCCACCTCCAATTTTTCTTGCATTTGCCCAACTACATTCCATGTAAATTTGATAGAACACTGATGGGAGTTTTAGTATTTACCCATATTAGAGACATACTTTTCCCAATCATCTAAAAAGCCAATGAATGTCTGTCATAGGTGATATGAATCAAGAAAGCAGAGTTCAAACATTTGTTCTTCAATGAAATTGAGCAGTTATGTTAACTAAATACATGGTCAGTAAAAAGAGGTCATAATATGGTGTATTACAGAGGAGAGTGTGCATACAAGATCTTTATGCAGAATCTGGAGGAATACAACTGGCTGTGCAGAAAACACAGTAGAAAGAGAGGAGTTGAAAAGTCAGAAGTAGTGAGCAGCACTTAAGAGGAGAGACAGGAAGCAGAGGCCGTATAGTATGGAGTAGCTGAGCCTCACTTTCTCGCGCATCTCCCGTTCAGTGTCCAGTTCCCTCTGCAAGCCCTGCGCTCTGTCTTCAGCATCGTCGGCCTGTAGCTGAAGAGCCTGGATCTTCCTCTTCACTGCTTCAAGGGAGTTGAGTCCAGCCATTCTGTCTCTAGCACAGTATAATATGGAACTAAGGGATCTAACTGTTCTCCGGTAATCAAACTTCCAAGTTCCCTTTTGTTGGTTTGGAATGCACTGAATTTATAAGAGTACAAATAACAGCATAAGTTATATATATAAAAAATATATAGAAATTAAAAAGGCTATTTAAAAGTGCAACCAAGGAGCAGACTAAATAAATTTAGCACTATGTACTCCCGTTTACGAGTTAGACACAAGTATTGCACTTCAAAGGATAACAGTTTTTTTTTCTTTTGCAACGGGAATGTAATCCAGTAAAACCTATATGTATATATTTATATATAGCATAATAGCCAAGATGTCTGCACCCCGTGTAAGAATATCTATACCTATCCTGAGGTTCAGTGCAGCGGCAAAGGAAATTTGGAAGCAGATTGCAAACCTGAGGTGCTGCCTGCGGAATACGTGTAGTCAATGAGTTGCAGACAGCCTGGAATTCTTGGGTGAGGTCATGGCACTAGGAGGCGTTGCCACTAGTGGGCGGGGTTGTGCCGTCAGCGGACAAAGGGCGTTTCCCGCTTTAAAAATATGCATGGATTTTTCGACTTATTTGGGAAAGAAAATGTGGATTTTTTTTTCTCGTTCCCGCCCTTTGCTGAGTGACTAAACTTCTCATGGAAAGTTCAGGCAGCTCCCAGGGTTTGCCGGTCTTCCTGCTGGCAAAAAAGCACACACTGGAAAAAAAAAAGTTATTTGGAGATCTGTTTAATAATAAGCAGAGATAAAAGTATCTACTGTGTTCATTTGGGAATCCACTGTGACTGAACGGAGAGTAACGAATTCAGATGTTATGAAAAACATTCAGGAATAGATTTATTGAACAATTCCACTTTTGTATAAAGTCAGAATTAGAGTTGTTGCTCGTAGCAACCAGTCGTTTTCTTGCTATTATTTTCTGGCATGTACTGGATAAATCATAGCTAGAACTTGATTGGTTGCTATGGGCATCACCTCTCCTTTTCTCTTTCTAGAAACGTAGAGACGTTTGATAAATATACCACACGGCCTGATTCAATTAGCCTCACAGCCACGTATTTTGCGGTGCAAACCTAATTGCATGAATTTTTTTTATCCACGCCTCGTAGAGGTGCGTATAAAAATCGGGTACTGTAATAGGAAAATGTGCACCGCGAACATTTTCCCATCTATCGTAAGCCCCGATTCTAAATCATTCAGGCCCACAGTTGTTATTGAAAACTTGAGGCCCCATTTGCTTATACTAGCGCAGCGAGTGCTAATTAAGTAATCCAGGCACCTTGCCTTAACACTCCCCATATTTACTTTTACTCACCCCTCTGGAAAGGTCCTGCGATTATCTGCGAGACTTTCGCTGACATTGTTCAGTCTGTTATGAAGTCCCAGCGCATGTGCAGTGGCTGCTCAGTTTTGAAGTTCACAGCGCATGCGCAGTGGCTGTCTTTTGGGACATGGAAAATTTAAAGTCACAAAAGTAAAAAACACTGTACATGCGCCGTGATTCAATCTTAATAGATGCGTAGTGCTGGTCATATAAGTTTTAACTGTTTCTTTTTTATTTTACCTACGGTTCTTATGAAGAAAGAACACCATTGGTGATTTCAGTGGGGAATATATATATATATATATAAATATATATATATACATACATACATATATGTGTGTCCAATGGGAACGGCATTCCAATACACTGATAATAGATACTCCGGTCCAACAATGGTGACACTCAGACATTTTTATCAGTATTCAATAATCCAGCGGTCTCCCAATACATACCCCAAACTCAGTTCAAACTGAAGTCTAAATTAACAGCTGAAAAAATAAAGGTGTTTAGAATTTGCTATAAAGAGATGCTTTGAGTATTTGTCTGAATGCAAAAAATAAAATAAGGTAATAATTTCTACCCTTGTATTGTAGCTCTTAATTACATTTTTTTTTATAATTTCAGAAGTTGGGATGTTATCTTTTTTTTTTTTATAAATAAAACCATTCTTTGATATTTGTGACCATGAAAACAGTACTATAGATTGCCTTGTCTATATTTTTTTTATACAAATATATGTCAGTATACAACGTTATTGCTGTTCATTTCCATTTATACTACAAGGTCAACAGTCATCACATCTGCTGGCAAATAAAAGAGACACATAATTTTTGGTAGCGTTAATTTAAACTGGTCCAGCCAATGGTCATACTGGAAAAATTAGAACAATAAACTACTACAAACTCCACCAAAAATAAAATTTCTGCAGATACTATGGGCCTGATCCAGACCTACGCTGATGCGCTGTGCTTAGTAAAGCACAGCATATCTGCGTGCACTCCCTCCGACACTCCCCCCTGTGCGAGCGTATTTTCCCTCACGCCGGCTAAAGGCTACCCTAACTTTAGCTGGCCATATGAGGGAAAATACGCTCACACTGGAGCTTATCACCGCAAACTCCTCCCTCCCTCATTAAACTACCTCCCCCCGCCCACCTACAGTAATATGAACGTAGTAACGGGGAGGGAGTAAGGCCGGCCAACAACTGGCCGGCGCATGCGCAGATCGGCTTTTCTTACGCTTACGCCCGGCGTATTACCGCCGAGCCACGTAGGTCTGGATCAGGCCCTATGTCTTTAATATGTTAATTGCTAAATGTATAGAGTTCTGCACATACAGAGAAATTCTATTGTCTCAGACCCTCCAACATGGCCTATTCTGTAAGGTACAAAGTACTCTGGGGGAGCTGGACGCATGCTGAGGGATACTTGTGGGAGATAAACGCATGCTGAGGAATACTGGTGGGAGATGGATGCATGCTGAGGGATAGTGGGGGGAGATAAACGCATGCTGAGGGATACTGGGGGGAGATGGACACATGATGAGTGATACTGGGGGGACAGATCGGCTTTTCTTACGCTTACGCCCGGCGTATTACCGCCGAGCCACGTAGGTCTGGATCAGGCCCTATGTCTTTAATATGTTAATTGCTAAATGTATAGAGTTCTGCACATACAGAGAAATTCTATTGTCTCAGACCCTCCAACATGGCCTATTCTGTAAGGTACAAAGTACTCTGGGGGAGCTGGACGCATGCTGAGGGATACTTGTGGGAGATAAACGCATGCTGAGGAATACTGGTGGGAGATGGACACATGATGAGGGATACTGGGGGACTGGACACATGATGAGGGATACTGGGGGAGCTGGACACATGATGAGGGCTACTGGGGGAGCTGGACACATGATGAAGGATACTGGGGGGCCTGTGGCATGCATCCTGCACCCAGGGTTGGCAGCGGAGGTGGGGCTATTCGGCATCTATTTCTTCCCTCTAAGATCTTCTGGAGGGAAGAAATAGATGCCGAATGAGCCCCTCTTCCCCTGTGGTGGGACCGCCCCTATTCGCGGGCCGAAAAAGGGACTGGGCTTACAGTGCAGTTAGGCCACACCCCTTTTGTGGTCCGCGAATCGGGGCAGTCCTGTCTCAGGTGGGGGGGGGGGAAGGCCCATGTACAAATCCTGCACACGGGCCCCCTCATTTCTAGAAACGCCCCTGCCTGACCTCAAAATTTAGGGTCAGGGGATGCCTTCACAATCATAATTAGTTTATATTCATAAAGACATTTTTCCCTTTTCTTGTTTTGCATGTATGAATTATCAGAAAAGAATAACATTACTTTGGAAAATAAAAATTTGTTTAGAGGAGTTTGTGACTGAATACTTTGAAGAGGATGTTATCATCATAAGCTACCTGGGACTGCTTTGAAGACTAACAGTAAAATTCACTTTAAGGAAATTGGACTGGATTCAAAGATAAAAATAAGAGAGGAAAGTTGCACCTGGCCAAAACCATGTTGATTTCAGGGGGAGTCAAGTTAATTGTATTCTTTGCATGCAGGGATATATCTTTGAATCGGTTACAGTCTATGTCCAGAAAATAGTATTTTAGAAATACAGGCAGCTGAAAGCTGATTTTTGTCTGTCTCTATTGCGAAAATACTATTCATTGAGAAATTTTTAAGAATTAATTTGGAAACCCGCCACAGCGCCGGACCACCGGACCACCTAACCACCGAAGGTGAGTACTAGAGACAGTATTAGGGTTAGACTGCTGGGAGGGGAGTCTTAGGCTGTGGGTAGGGGACTCTTAGGGTCAGGCTGCAGGGAAGGGAGAGTTAGGGTCAGGCTGCAGGGAATGGAGGGCTAGGATAATAGAAGGGGAGGGGCAGGGTAAGAATTAGGAAAAGGATTTAGGTAGAAATACCATTCGCCGTGCAGTCTTCGCTCTGGGGATATTCGATTGCTTCTTATGGCAGAAGCAATCAATTTTGGAGCCCTTTCGAAATACAGAGGTATGAAATGGCCCTTTCGAAAAAGGGCTGTTCTTACCGCAGGCCCTCAACACTTTGAATTGCTTACTGTACACAGATAGTGACCAGCTTTACTTTTTCACTGTTATTTAGACTTGGGCTAGGAAACAGCACCTCTCATCTCTAATAATGTGTGGATCATTGGAAAGATTTATGAGCTTTCTGTCTATTTATTGTAAGCACCTTGTACATAATTGTTAAGTTTAAGTTATGTTTGATGTTTGCCTATGGTGCCACGTTTGAATTCTTCCAAGGTCCTATAAAATAACTAAATATATAACAAATATGGTAATTCATTATGCCGTAAAGTTCCCCAGAATCCTTGTGTGATGTTCTTATTACTGCTGTAAACATTTTTTTATCAGAAATTCCATGACATTCTGCATTTGAGAAAGCAGCAGTGATGTGACTCCTGGAGTTAGAAAGAGTTATCTGCTGACAGGTAAGTATTTTTACCTATACCTATCCTTAACCCTTTCCTAACCATAATCTTCCATTTCCTGCATCATATCACTAACTTTCCCCTTCTTTAGTCCTAACCCTCCATGCCCTGTAGCCCAATCCTAACCATCCATGCCTCGCAGCCTAACACTAACGCTTCATCCCTTGCAATCAAGCCTGGCAACAGAAATCTTGGAGCAGGGTACACTCATGTTTTTGGGGGCTCCCATCCCTCAATAGTGTCCCCTTGTCACCAGGGCTGCCTGCAGCCTAAGCCTAACCTTCCCCTTAACCTTATAACCGTCGCAGCCTAACCTTAACTTTATACCCACCGCAACTGCCGCAGCCACTAGCTATTGAGAACAGGGAATTAGGTTCCTGTTCCCAATAGCGGTTTTCTATTTGCAGAGGTTTTCGATCGATGATACAGATGCTATTCAGCTGTATCATTTCCAAATAGGGCCGGACCAGCAACTTCACCCCCAGAAGCTGCTGTATAGTTTTAAAACGTAAGGCTTTGATAGCACAAAGTAAAAAAAAAGGCAAGAAAAAAAAAGACTAGTGACCAGCTAGTGTTAGGAAATCACTGGAGCTGCTGAATGTGCTGCATTTAAATGGTTTGACTGAATAAGGCAAAAATTACAGCTGATGTTACAGGGGTGGTTGTTATGTCGCTATTTAAACTATGTAACATTGTTTAATTGAAAAATTACACAATGTGATTTTACAATCATTTTCTGATGTTTAGTAAACAATACCAACTTAATGTAATTAATTTAATTTAATTTAGACAGTGCCAGAATACTGTGCAGCACTTTTACATTTTCAAAAACACAACACTTGTGGCATAACTACTTTGGGTACAGGCTTGGCGGCTGCTCCGGGGCCAAAAATAAATCTGGGTATTAAAAAACAGGTAGCTTCAAAAAGTCATTCTCACACACATACAGAAAGTTGACATAGCATTGTTTTTTGGCAGTGCTATAGCAAATTTAACAGTAAACAGAAAGAAGAAGTGTAACAAATAGACTCATTATTTTAAAAGTAAAAACACATGTTTTGTTAATTCAGCAAGAAGTATGCAAATATGACATTATGGATATGATTTCTGAGCATTAAATTAACTGATGTCTCATACTATCTCACAGTTGGAATAATTAATGTCCAAGTCTGCTGAATTATGTATTAAAGGTAAATAATTGGAAGTTTGACATGATTTCTCTGGATCCATAGTACAAAACATTGCAATATTGCAAAAAGGTAAACAAAATGGTATCGCTGTAATTTATTCAACAGTTGTGAACCAATAACATCACCATGTACTGCCCACACACTGCCAGTACTAGCAAAAGAGCTTCAATGAGAACAATCGGCCATCCAAAGGACAGAGTAGGACATTTTGTATGCATGAACAGTGTTTTATAGTGCGCTGGCTTCTAGCAGGTCAGGAGGTCAGACTTTTATTATTACAATGTCTTATTGGTGATTATGGTCTCCCTTTGTAGTAACCTAGGGGCTGATTCAGAGTTACGAGCATGTGCGATGCGGAATCGCACATGCTCATTTGACTACGGGCTATTCAAGGATGCACATCCGTGCATCCTATAGCCCACTCTGAATAGCACGTAAGGTGCTGTTCAGAGTAGTAGTCGGATGTGCAAGGCACATCCGACTTGGTAAAAAGTAGTCGGAGCCTTAGTGGCTCCGACTTTTTGTTTAAAAAAAAAACAAAAAACATTCCCTCCCCGGTCGCCCCGCCGCCGCAGCCCATGTGTAAAAAAAATAAATAAATAAACCTCCCGTTCGACAGGGCATACTGCAGGTAGTAGAACTACAGGCACAAGCATGCCCATGAATGACAGGGCATGCTAGCGCTTGTAGAACTACTATCGGCAGCATGCCCTGTTTAAAAAACAGACCATGGCCATTTTGTCATTTTTAAAAAAAAACAACTGTGCCCACTACATAAAAATAAAAAAGCCTTTACATGTCCCCACAAATAAATA
>WWET01003216.1:69720-80891 GCA_011038615.1 Limnodynastes dumerilii | reverse complement strand
CTGCCGGACAGACATTTATCACAGAGGGAGAGAGGGCAGAGTGCTGGAGAACCTCTCACACTGCCAAGACTGCAGCGCTGTTTCCTTTCTCCCTCTGTCTGGGTATACAGTGCTGTATAATCAGACAGAGGGAGAGAAGACACCGTGCAGCAGCCTGTCAGTGTGAGTTTTTTCCATTGACTGCATCAAATCAATAGGCTGGCTGCAGGCTCTCCAGCAGAGATTATCGACCCCGGCCTCTGCTGTGTATGGTGCCGATATCGGGACCTTTCCCCAGGGAAAAATCGTCCTGTTTATCGGCAGCCACACGCTGGGAGTGATAATCGCTCTAGTGTGTGGCCAGCTTAAGAGGTGTTGGGAACACTTACACATACAGTAATATTTGTTCCTACTACTGGAAAAGTATAATTGAATGTCTTGGAGAATAGAAAAATAGACTTCTTTGAAGAAATAAATCTTCAATTATTCAAGAGTGTAAAGCTAAGGCTAACAGACAGGGTAAAAAATTACACTAAATGGGAGTTGCCTTCTAGAAGAATAGTAGTGGGTGTCTGGTATGGCGTTATGGAGTGTGTATAACTAGAAAAGTATTTATGATCATGGTTGGAAATGCAGGTGGGATAGAAGTTAGAGATAGTAGATTCACAGATGTGTGTTTACTAAGTGCGCGTTATTACGCATGGACGTAGCAGGGCAACACCAATGACACTCTCCTAGACAGACAGGTTTTCGGTGACTTACGCCTCCATAGGGCAACCTTAACTCTACGTATGTACTTACGCACTTATGATACTTCCGTATGTGTGTATCTTACGCGCCCTCAAAAGCCCATTTAAATGCCCCCCACCCACTTTCACGTAACTTTGACCATACAGGAGACAACCACGCCCCTCCATATGTTTGTCCTTATGTGTGATTCACAAGTCCGTGCCTAAATTACTTTAGTGTGTAAGTACTACGTAATTTGCGTGGAAAAAGTTACTACGCATGTGCAGTTAATCCACTCCTAAAAATACGCACGCAACCCCACACAAAAACGTATCTGTGAATATGGCCCAGTGTTGTCAAAATTACAGCTAAACCATTCATAGCATCTTCCTGCCAATCATTTTGTTACCACAGAATTAAATAAAAAGTTACATGGTAAGTTGTAAGTTCTACTAAATCAAAACATTCAGAAATGTAGAAATTGAGCAAACCACTCTCTTAGAAAGTTCAGCCTTTGCCCTCTGGTGGCTAATGGTACAATTGCAGTTTTGGAAATATAGTAACAATGGACCAGATTCACAGTTAAGAGTAAAATTGCAAACTTACCTAAATATACGCACATGAAAAATCTGCAATACCGATTCAGAGAAAATTTGTTTGACCACTCCCCCTGTGTCGGGAGTGATGTAGGTCTTTGCTGCATATAATTAGGTACGTGCAGACTTAATTAGCTGTGAATTGGCCATGTGTTTAGGTGATTAAAATTGCTTATGAATCAAAGAAGCGTAACTAAATGCACTGATTAGGATTTGGAAAAGTAAAATTATTTTTTTGGGGAAAAAAACAGTAAGCACTCTTATTTACATATGTAAAAATTAACCATTAAAAATACAACCTTAAATAGGAATAATCATGACATACTTAACAAAACACATAAACGCATACTGCATGAAGTTAGAAATACAATAATCCATCACATAAAGAGTTTCATAATCTTTAAAAAAAAAAAAAAATTAAATAAAGATAAACAACAAATACATTTAAATATAAGTAAATGTAATGTTGATTGGTCACAAAATTTTAAGGAATAAAAAAGAACTACCCTTACAAGGTTAAAGTCAATCAAGAAATGTAAAATTAGTATTGGATTTAAAAACGAGCCTTTATTTGTTGCATCTAAAAACGTACATCCATTGATTAAAAACATGCAGCAGGTGTGGCCTGAATTAAGTAAGAAAAGATGCATGGCCTCACAGAATACAAGGCGGTTCATGAACTTACGAGTGATCGAGGGCTACCTTAACGTTTCCATTGCATATGTTAGTTTACACAAAGCGCTCCTACTTGTGAATCAGTCCTACCTCTGTTTGAACACCCATACTGTAGCCCATTTGTAGCCTGTGTGCAGCTCATTTGCATTAAGAGTCTTTGCTCCTCTAGCCGCACATGCGGGACTCATTCTGTGCCCATGCTCGTGCTACAGTCTTAAGTCAGATGTGTGTGTTTCTGAATCTGCCGGCCATGGTATCCATGCGTATATATTTGGGTTCTGGGCATGCGTAGTTTATCTGATCGTAAAAATACACCAGGAGATTAAGTGTGAATCAGGGCCAATATGGAAAGAAGAATAATGTCTGCACTATTGAGTTCATGTGTTAAAAGACCCCTGGCTTTGGCAATAATGGTTTTAGTTAGTTTTTTAACCACCTTCAATGTTTCTTCTAAATCTACTCATGTGGAAATTCTCAGACAACAATGTTAAAGTGCAGTCGCCGCTGAGAAAGTGCTGTTTACAAAATAAAGACAGCCGAAAGCAAATTTTTGACTCTCTTTATTTCTAAAATAGCACTAATTAGAATATTTTATTAATGAATGGTTAAGTATGCCAATCGGCATACTTACCCATTCATTCATTCATTCGGAAACCACTGCTGCAGACCCGTCACACCGACACAGACCCGCTGGACAGGTGAGTATTACAGGGGAGTCTATGGAAGTTTTAAGGTTAGCAGTCTATGGGGAGTCTTAGTGTTAGACTGCGGGGATGGGAGTCTTAGGGTTACATGATGTATAGGCTGGGGTTAGGGTAATGTAATGGGAGGGTTACGGTAAGAATTAGCAGTGGCAAACGCAGGATTTTGAAAGGGGGGTTTCCAATGCGTGTAATACATGTGAGGTATATTTTCATAGCTGCAAACGTTTTGGAGCCCGATAACGTGGCAAATAAGCTCTGCCGCGTCCTACTTAAGCTCTTACCCCTAGTGTGTATATGTGTGTATGGAATCACCTATTCAGCTGCATGTGGTTGCTGTAAAAAAAATGTTTAAGCCCTGTCTCCCTTAATGCCCAGGACACGGTTACTGATTGTCATCTCCTGCTTTCGGCCCTGCATACACCATTTTTGTTGCTCTTCTTTGCACAGTCTCTAATGTCTTTATGGAGATATGGTCTCCAGAGCTAAACACAGCATTCCGGGTGAGGCCGTCCCAATGTCCTATAATGCGGAATTACTATATCTCTATTTCTGTTAGTAATTCCTCCAAGTCAATCAAGCATCTGGATTGTCTTTCTCATTGCTTTGTTACATTGCTTAGCAACCTTATAGTCACATGAAATTGTGACTCCTAGATTTCTTTCCTCCTCAGTAGTTTCTAATGTAGTGCCATTAATGGTATATAGAGCATTTGGGTACACACTTTTGGTAACACATACATATAGCAAAAGAAAACAAATAAACAAGAAAATGTTCCTAAACCTTTTCTGCTGAAAATAATTTGCCCTAGCACATAAATCCAACCATGTCAGCCGGAGATCACACTACAGCTGTGCAGAACGACTGCTTTTCTTTGTGCAAAATTCTCTGGCAAGCTGAGTCATCTAGATAATAATTGACATAGATACTCATATGAACAATTGCTGGCATTAACTGACCGCTGATCAGAATGGCATGGGGCTAAATTGAGACGTGAGAGAGATTTAGCAACATTATAAAGTGAGATCATTTCTGGTTTTAATATACATTGGATTAGTGATTGTGTTTGCTTTGAGGTAAACCAGATTTACCAGTTGTTCTTTCTAAAGACACAATTCTATTTTTAGTGTAGCAATAAGTATAGACCGCAAAGGACTAAAGACAATAAAACTTGAGAAAGGGCATTGTTATTTTTACTACAAAATGCTCCAGTACGGAGCAAAGTTTGAACAATATAATTAATTACCATGCAATTGTATATGGTACCTTACATTGTACATTTTCAGGTCTCAGAACAATTCCTAAAAATGCATTGTTAATGTTGCTTTATGTTTTATATGTTAACAATTCATTACTTAGGGCCGGATCCACACTTGAGTACATCAGGCTACTAACGCACACAAAGTGCGTAAGTGGCCTGATTTGACTGGCATGCACCCCCCAGATGTTGTGCTAGTGTTACGGTAGTAACGGATCAGCAGTCCGTACAACCACTGATCGGTACAAGTGTGAGATACCCATCCCACACTGTGCAATTAGCATGCTATCCCTCTGCCCGCTAAAGTGGGTGTGGGGAAGCATGCTAATTGAACAGTGTGTAATGGGTATCCCATACTTGTGCGGATCAGCATTCGTACGAGCCGCTGATCCACACAATTTACATAAGGCAGGCTTAAGGCAGAGAAATGTTTGTTGCAGGGCCAAGGTGAGACAAACTTTTAAATATGGTAAAAGGAAAAACCTATCTTATTAAATTTCTCATATAACTGGGACTTCCCTAAAGCATGCCTTGCCACTGTTTACACTGAATTTGATTTCTCCTGGTAATTATAGATCTGAGAAGATCTGATATAGATCTGAGAAGCACATATAGTGATGGGTAGAAATCCTGGCTATATGACTGCTAAAATAAGATAAACCCATTTCTGTAGACCACACCAAAGCATTATTAGTAAGAGATGAAATTTGATAATGCTGTTAAATAAAGCAACAGACATCATGTACATGATTAAGCTCTAGCTTAACCAGATAATCTTTTACAGCATGTAGTGTCATGTAAGTGCACGTTGTGTAGGTTTTAAGGGTCATTCTTAGAGGCGTTAGTTCAGCCAAAGTTTAATATTTGTCCTGCTTAGGTAAGGACTATAAATATACCGTTTTTGGACATTTAGAAGAGCTACATGCCAATAAGGTCAATTTCAAGTTCAGCATCTTCAATGACCTATGTCTATCCAAAATTTTTATTTTATAACAATTGAAAACACCTTTTTACATTACTTACTTTTGTGTTTGTTTCTGCTTACACAACTAAAATGAATGCTGTTTATTATGGAATAATATACTTTATAATTTTAGACCTTGAAAAGAATGTAGGGAGCAAATGTAAAATGTAGATTGATTTTGAGTTAGGTGCAGAGTGTGTCAACTCTAGATCATAGCGCTAAATAACTCTACAGTATTGTTGTGCTACATGCTATATCAAACAGCATTATCAGTGTGATATATGGTATTGCTATGTGCAAACCTGTATTGCATTTTGGCCCAAAACTTTAATCTAAACTAACTCGTGTTCCTCATTAGCTAACAGAAGGGAAGGCGGTGAATGATTTATAATTAAACTTGAGCCCTTCCGTGCATTGGTAGAGCCACAGGATTAAAGAGAAAAGAATTGTCACAGAACATGGATCCCACTGCTGACTGCCAGTTGCTACAGGATTATATAGCTCTCAACAATTGTCCAGCTGCACTAGTTGCCAGGGGATATGACTTATCCAGATTTATTCCAACCTTGATTATAAGGGTTCCCTATTACAGTCAGTAAATGCCTGTTACTTGCTCCCCCTGTCTGACTGATATCACCCTGAACAGCTCACTGTGGATCAGGGCTGCAGGGAGCTGGTGAAACCATAAGTACTGGGATGATCTTAGGACAGGCAGGGAAGGCATTAGAGTGTAAGTTCTTACTTGTAGATCACAGGATACATCAGGACATAGTCTTCAGGTCGATTTTTCAAGCAGTGATGTTTTATTTTGGTCAATGGTCCTGAGAAGGAGCTTTACATACTAGTTGTAGTGATCATCCAGAAGTTCAGATGGAATGAAACTTGAAATACAAATACAGCTCTTTATCTACTGTTTTTGACACAGTTAGACTTAATTTTTTCTTTTCATTTATATAGTGCTCGTTCAACATTGAGTGTGTTATATATGCTTAGCTGTTTTCCTTAGTTGTGGGAATCAAAGTCACAGCACTACAATGTTAGAAAAGTATAGATCATTATACTGTTGTCAGTCAGAGCCTAATTAAGCTCATCCACACTTGTTGATAGGAGAAATAAAATCTTTTTTTTATTACAAGGTGGAAGATGAACTGGTTGCACTACAGAAAAAGCTGAAGGGAACAGAAGATGAACTGGATAAATACTCTGAAGCCCTGAAAGATGCTCAGGAGAAATTGGAACAGGCTGAGAAAAAAGCAACTGATGTAAGTTTACTGAGTGCTATGTTTCAAATTCTCATATTAAAATCATGATGCATGTTCCATGATGGATTATATATCTTCACTTACACTTTTACTGACTGTAGAAAATGATGAGTAAAAAGACTATGGGCCGGATTCAGAGCTTCGGGCGCATTGCATATGCGCCCGGAGTTTTCTGATTTGTGCTACTGCGCATGCGCAGTAATTTTCTAATGTCACCTACGTTTCTTGTTGCAACGTAGATTGCGTATATGCAGTCTTTAAGCCCGCGTATACGCAAACTACATTGCAACAAGAAACGTAAATGACGTTAGAAAATTACTGCGCATGCGCAGTAGCACAAATCAGAAAACTCCGGGCGCATATGCAATGCGCCCGAAGCTCTGAATCCGGCCCATAGTCTTTTTACTCATCATTTTCTACAGTCAGTAAAAGTGTAAGTGAAGATATATAATCCATCATGGAACATGCATCATGATTTTAATATGAGAATTTGAAACATAGCACTCAGTAAACTTACATCAGTTGCTTTTTTCTCAGCCTGTTCCAATTTCTCCTGAGCATCTTTCAGGGCTTCAGAGTATTTATCCAGTTCATCTTCTGTTCCCTTCAGCTTTTTCTGTAGTGCAACCAGTTCATCTTCCACCTTGTAATAAAAAAAAGATTTTATTTCTCCTATCAACAAGTGTGGATGAGCTTAATTAGGCTCTGACTGACAACAGTATAATGATCTATACTTTTCTAACATTGTAGTGCTGTGACTTTGATTCCCACAACTAAGGAAAACAGCTAAGCATATATAACACACTCAATGTTGAACGAGCACTATATAAATGAAAAGAAAAAATTAAGTCTAACTGTGTCAAAAACAGTAGATAAAGAGCTGTATTTGTATTTCAAGTTTCATTCCATCTGAACTTCTGGATGATCACTACAACTAGTATGTAAAGCTCCTTCTCAGGACCATTGACCAAAATAAAACATCACTGCTTGAAAAATCGACCTGAAGACTATGTCCTGATGTATCCTGTGATCTACAAGTAAGAACTTACACTCTAATGCCTTCCCTGCCTGTCCTAAGATCATCCCAGTACTTATGGTTTCACCAGCTCCCTGCAGCCCTGATCCACAGTGAGCTGTTCAGGGTGATATCAGTCAGACAGGGGGAGCAAGTAACAGGCATTTACTGACTGTAATAGGGAACCCTTATAATCAAGGTTGGAATAAATCTGGATAAGTCATATCCCCTGGCAACTAGTGCAGCTGGACAATTGTTGAGAGCTATATAATCCTGTAGCAACTGGCAGTCAGCAGTGGGATCCATGTTCTGTGACAATTCTTTTCTCTTTAATCCTGTGGCTCTACCAATGCACGGAAGGGCTCAAGTTTAATTATAAATCATTCACCGCCTTCCCTTCTGTTAGCTAATGAGGAACACGAGTTAGTTTAGATTAAAGTTTTGGGCCAAAATGCAATACAGGTTTGCACATAGCAATACCATATATCACACTGATAATGCTGTTTGATATAGCATGTAGCACAACAATACTGTAGAGTTATTTAGCGCTATGATCTAGAGTTGACACACTCTGCACCTAACTCAAAATCAATCTACATTTTACATTTGCTCCCTACATTCTTTTCAAGGTCTAAAATTATAAAGTATATTATTCCATAATAAACAGCATTCATTTTAGTTGTGTAAGCAGAAACAAACACAAAAGTAAGTAATGTAAAAAGGTGTTTTCAATTGTTATAAAATAAAAATTTTGGATAGACATAGGTCATTGAAGATGCTGAACTTGAAATTGACCTTATTGGCATGTAGCTCTTCTAAATGTCCAAAAACGGTATATTTATAGTCCTTACCTAAGCAGGACAAATATTAAACTTTGGCTGAACTAACGCCTCTAAGAATGACCCTTAAAACCTACACAACGTGCACTTACATGACACTACATGCTGTAAAAGATTATCTGGTTAAGCTAGAGCTTAATCATGTACATGATGTCTGTTGCTTTATTTAACAGCATTATCAAATTTCATCTCTTACTAATAATGCTTTGGTGTGGTCTACAGAAATGGGTTTATCTTATTTTAGCAGTCATATAGCCAGGATTTCTACCCATCACTATATGTGCTTCTCAGATCTATATCAGATCTTCTCAGATCTATAATTACCAGGAGAAATCAAATTCAGTGTAAACAGTGGCAAGGCATGCTTTAGGGAAGTCCCAGTTATATGAGAAATTTAATAAGATAGGTTTTTCCTTTTACCATATTTAAAAGTTTGTCTCACCTTGGCCCTGCAACAAACATTTCTCTGCCTTAAGCCTGCCTTATGTAAATTGTGTGGATCAGCGGCTCGTACGAATGCTGATCCGCACAAGTATGGGATACCCATTACACACTGTTCAATTAGCATGCTTCCCCACACCCACTTTAGCGGGCAGAGGGATAGCATGCTAATTGCACAGTGTGGGATGGGTATCTCACACTTGTACCGATCAGTGGTTGTACGGACTGCTGATCCGTTACTACCGTAACACTAGCACAACATCTGGGGGGTGCATGCCAGTCAAATCAGGCCACTTACGCACTTTGTGTGCGTTAGTAGCCTGATGTACTCAAGTGTGGATCCGGCCCTAAGTAATGAATTGTTAACATATAAAACATAAAGCAACATTAACAATGCATTTTTAGGAATTGTTCTGAGACCTGAAAATGTACAATGTAAGGTACCATATACAATTGCATGGTAATTAATTATATTGTTCAAACTTTGCTCCGTACTGGAGCATTTTGTAGTAAAAATAACAATGCCCTTTCTCAAGTTTTATTGTCTTTAGTCCTTTGCGGTCTATACTTATTGCTACACTAAAAATAGAATTGTGTCTTTAGAAAGAACAACTGGTAAATCTGGTTTACCTCAAAGCAAACACAATCACTAATCCAATGTATATTAAAACCAGAAATGATCTCACTTTATAATGTTGCTAAATCTCTCTCACGTCTCAATTTAGCCCCATGCCATTCTGATCAGCGGTCAGTTAATGCCAGCAATTGTTCATATGAGTATCTATGTCAATTATTATCTAGATGACTCAGCTTGCCAGAGAATTTTGCACAAAGAAAAGCAGTCGTTCTGCACAGCTGTAGTGTGATCTCCGGCTGACATGGTTGGATTTATGTGCTAGGGCAAATTATTTTCAGCAGAAAAGGTTTAGGAACATTTTCTTGTTTATTTGTTTTCTTTTGCTATATGTATGTGTTACCAAAAGTGTGTACCCAAATGCTCTATATACCATTAATGGCACTACATTAGAAACTACTGAGGAGGAAAGAAATCTAGGAGTCACAATTTCATGTGACTATAAGGTTGCTAAGCAATGTAACAAAGCAATGAGAAAGACAATCCAGATGCTTGATTGACTTGGAGGAATTACTAACAGAAATAGAGATATAGTAATTCCGCATTATAGGACATTGGGACGGCCTCACCCGGAATGCTGTGTTTAGCTCTGGAGACCATATCTCCATAAAGACATTAGAGACTGTGCAAAGAAGAGCAACAAAAATGGTGTATGCAGGGCCGAAAGCAGGAGATGACAATCAGTAACCGTGTCCTGGGCATTAAGGGAGACAGGGCTTAAACATTTTTTTTACAGCAACCACATGCAGCTGAATAGGTGATTCTCATTCTATGGCTCTACTGCTGGGGCTGTAGATCTAAAGGTCTTGAGAGATTGATTATGTCATATATACACCAGCTGACAGATACTGGTGTGGAGGAGCTGCCTACCAGAAACCAAACGATATTATTATTAGCTGCCGCCTACTATGTAGGGTTGCCCAGGCCATTTACAGCGCTTCTTCACTGATGTAGAGATATCTTGTCATAAGCATTCACACTGACCCTCTTTAGTGGCACACCATTTTTTACCACCTATATAGATACTGACCTGCTGTTATAGACTGGTTATTGGTCCGATCATCCACTTATTGGGTGATCAGACCAACAATCGTTGTAGCCTATGGCCAGGATAATAATATTTAATAATAATAATGATAATAATAATATGCCTAAAAAAGAACTTAGGTTTGATCATTTTATCTTACGGTCATGATTAAAACATATTTAACCCAAGTTGCTGATTTCCTTCCACTTCCACCTCCTGGCTGGAGTTACCCCTATCTGACTCCATTGGGGTAGATCCAGAACTCCGCTTGCAATCCGTTTTCTAGCGTAGCGTATTTACGCGTGCGTACCTTCTATACACTTCCCTTGGAACACCCCTTGAATGTATGTACTTTGACCGATTTCCGCTTTTCAAACCCTACCTTAACTTTTGGCCACGTAATCGCTATCGTCCACACACGTACGGATGGGCAACATGGACTTACGCAGCTAAGTACGCCCATATTGTACACTTTAAATGAAAACCTCCCTACATTGTGCAAATTAGACGTACTTTTATCTCATGTAAAATTGGAGCGCCCACGTGTATGAATTTACGCAACTAATACGTGAATGCCCAATACGCTCAGAGTTACATTATGTTACGTAGCGTATCATCTATCGTGCGCATGCGTAGTACATACAAAATCGCGATTTTACGTGTCCGCCAGGCGTAAACTCGCACAGAAGCGTTGTTCTGGATCTGGGCCATTATTATTAGCAAGTACAGCAGTGATACAAAAGGAAATCTCTGCATTCTACAAGAGATGCAGAGCTTTCATTACTATATTATTGCTAAATTTACAGGTAATTATGTAGTCATTCAAAGATTCCGGCCAGGAGGTGGAATTCCTGCCAGACACTACTGACTGATGGTTCTTTTATTTTTTTCAGTCAAACTAGTATAGCTGCTTGGGTCTCTTTCCAAGATTGACAGGAGTCCCAGGCAATTAGCTGCAAGGGGCTTCTGTCAATCTTGGCAGCACCTCCTTCTTCTGTCAGGATTGTTGATCTCAGCAGGAGAGGTGAGTGGTGCTGATATCTGGATCTTT
>WWET01003216.1:31881-52108 GCA_011038615.1 Limnodynastes dumerilii | reverse complement strand
GGGGGGGGCCCAAGAAGTTGCTTTACCGGGGCCCAGAATTTCTCTTGGCGGCCCTGCTGTTTACAACAGATGAAATATGACTCCCCTGCAATCAACATGGTTTAGCCCAGGAGTAACTTTCCTCTCTTGGGGCCATATTCAGAGATCCGTCCGGCGATTGGTCCGCAAATATACGCACAGATGGAGCAAGTTACACCCACCAGTCACTCCCTTTGGTAATCCGTGCCCATGAAGACTTCCACCTCCATAGACTAGCCCTAACTTTCCGTGGCCATTTCCGAGCGTATGTGTCCTCTGTCCGTGCGTATCTTTGTAATCACGCCCACTTTCCTTCATTTAAATGCCTCCCCCTGTCCATTTCTATGTAATTTCCTCCATGCGTATTTTTTTGTGGGAGTTCCATGCGGCTTTTCCAATGTCCGATTCACAAGTCCGTTCGTTAGGCACTTCCGCGCATATAGTCTACGTGAACAGCGTATAAAAAGTTACTATGTATGCGCAGTTGAAACGTACTTAAAAATACGCACAGAAATCGGAGAAAATACAGTTCTCTGAATACGGCCCTTAAATTCAATCTCCTTCTTAAGTCTGGATTCGGCCCTATATTTCAAAGGTGTGCTCTATTCTTTTACTCTGCCAAGAGTTGGTGCTGCTGCTCTGTCTCTTAATTTAGCTGCTGCAGTGTTTAACCAATACTGTTGAGAATAATGGTCCAGATTTACAGCACCGGACGTATTACATATAAAGAAATACATCCAAAACCAAAACAAAAATTTTTTTTTTTTTACAATAAAAAAAAAAAAGGGGGGGTTTTATAAGACTGCAGGCCAAAAGAATGCAAATTGAACAATCACAAACAGTTAGTCATCTTACACATCTACCTTACATACCGGGTTTGTTTAAAAAAAACAAAAAAAAAAATAACGCCTGGTTATTCATAAAATTAATTATGTTGTAAGATTATTAAAAAAAATTTAAAATATCTAAATTTCATTTAAATCAAATTAAAGATTTAAAATAAGTTTTTATATGCAAGTGCACAGTTCTGCTAAACCATTTTATAATGCAAGGGGTGCTAACTAATTTGAATACAACAAGATCTTGCAGGGAGAGAATGGCCTTACATTGATCTCCTACATGCTAAATACTTACAGGCAAATCAATGGATCAACCAGTGACAAGACATTTCCACCAATTCAGACACTACCTGGCAGTCCTTAGGTATAAAATTATATACCGCATGCCTGTTATGGAAAAAGGTGGCAATTGTGCCCAAAAACTTCTACAGAGAGAAGCTTATTTTACTGGATTCAGACCCCGCAAACTTTCCACACGTACTGGGGTCTGTAACTATGCACAAAAGAGGCGAGTGTTTTTCCCTGTCAGTCCCCTCATTTGTGCAGAGTTATGAAAACTCACTTGTCCATAACACAACCATAAGTTTATCTGCTAATACCACCCCATATGCTTTATCAGCATGGCAAACCCCACCTCTGTTGCAGTCCATCCCACAAAGTCCGCTCAGTTGTGTAACATTTGGCGCATGCACGTGCAAATGTTACATGCAAGGGGACTTAAGCAAGTGGCTTGCGTATGTCTTGGAGACTGATCCAGACCTACGCTGATGACGTATCGGCATGCACTCCCCCCGACACTTCCCTTGTACCCAGCCTAATTACACACTGTTACGCCGGCTGAAGGCTACCTTAACCTTCGGAGTATCCTGCTTCCACCCGAGTCAGACTAAAGAAAAACCCTAACTAAAACCGCCGATCTTACGCATCCACCTTTAACTACGGCGGTGGGCAGAGCTCTGGATCAGGCCCTTTAGCTCCTAACGGACTCAACATCCTTACCAGAATGCAACTTGGCTTGTTTCGCTATTGGTAATATTTGTTTTTGCACCTTAGGCCTATTTACACTCTGAAATGTTTATTCTATAAAGCCAGGAGTCATTTATATCAAATTTAAGGTAGTAATATATATTTTACATGTGAGGTCTTATATAAACTATGATATATGTTTTTATGCATATGTTGTGTTGTATAGCAGGTTTTATGCAATATTATTGCTTTTAATCAATAATAATATTTAATATTTATACAGCTACGGTAGCGGTCTGTTCTGATTTAGTTTTATTTGTTTTATGGGGGATTAGGTCATCCCTTTAGAGCAGCTGTGTAGGTAGTATATAATTTCTGGTGGACACACTAACCACACAGGGTCGGATTCACAGATACGTTTTTGCCTGGAGTTCCGCGTATATTTTTAGGATCGGAGTAACTGCGCATTCGTAGTATTTTTATTTACGCAAGTAACGTAGTATTTACGCACGGAAGTCTATTAGGCACAGACTTGTGAATCGCACTTGGGGACATACGTGCCGAGGGGCGTGGTTCAAATCTGTACGGTCAAAGTTACGTGAAAGTGGGTGGGGGGAGGCATTTAAATTACCATTTGAGGGCGCGGTTAGTTAGATATGCACGTACGGAAGTAATATACGCACGTAAACACACACGTACAGATAAGGGTGCCCTATGGAGGCGGAAGTCACAGACAACACGGCTGTGTGAGGGGAGTGTCATGGGTGTTGCCTTGCTATGTGTGTGCATATAATTGCATACTTTAAACAAACGGATCTGTGCATACGGCCCAACAGTCTTTAGTGCTAAAATAGCTGTTGCTTAGTTGCTTAGTATACCATTTTTAAGTTCTACAATCACATACTAGTATTATAAAAATAATAATATTCTTTAAACCTCTGTGCAAATGTACTTATTCTAAAAATAATTATTGTAAACGTTAAAACAGGATGATTTATGTGACATTTCTTAAAAAATAAGATGTTATAAGCAAATGCTGAAAGATATGTACTGAGCAAAGACACAACTATTTATAGCTATGGCATAATCCTGAAACAATTCACTAATCTCTTGTGATTTGATTTCTCTTTTAATACAGCAAACTGGCTGAGACATGGCATGGGTTCAGGACACCACCTGCTGGACAGGGAGATCCCAAAAGCATTTAGTTTCTGCCAGTACTAAATAAAGAAAATTTAGGCACATAACCTTAGGACACTTATTAACCTTCTAACATTCTTATCCTGATATAGTATATGGACACACCTCACATTTAAAATCATTAGGAATATTTTTTTATTAAACACAGCATTAATATATTTATCTCCCACAATAAAAAAACATGTCTAGTCAATAGTTATAGTATGCTTTATATGTCCTCTTATAACTCAGAATGAATGTAAATAATCTGCAGTTGCTTGGCTATGTGGAAAGAAAAACTGTCCTGTTTAAAGCTTTTAAAATACACTATTGAACGATTCCATGTTCATATGCCTGCAGCCAATGGGCAACTGAAGTATATTTGATTGTACTTACCTGTATGTCATGTTCTGTAATTGTATGCAGTGTCATTAATAAAAAGGCATTTAAAAAAACAAACGTGTCTTTATTTCAGCTTTACATTCATGCACCAGCCACATTTACATTTTTTGGTTGGGATACAGAGCTCCTTTGACATAAATGGCCAACCCTCACTGATGGTTTTAGCATTTTCCACATTAAATAAACTGGCTTTTAAATGAAGATTGAGGGCCGTATTCACAGATCCGTTTTCAGGTGGAGTTGCGTGTGTATATTTAAGATTGGATGAACTGCGCATGTGTAGTAACTTTATTTACGTAATTTACGTTAATTATACACACGTAGGTGCTTTAGGTACGACATGTGAATCGCACTTGGGGACATACGTATGGAGGGGCGGGGTTGAAACACGTACCTGGAAATGTACATGAAATAGGGGGGGGGGAGGCATTTAAATGAGTCTTTGAGGGCGCGGGTACATTGAATTGCACGTACGGCATACATATACGCACATAAGTACACACGAAAAGTTAGAGGTACTCTATGGAGGCGTAAGTCTACGATTGCACGGCCGTTAGAGGGGAGTGTCAGGGGTGTTTGTGGGTGTTGGCTTGCTACGTGCGTGCATATATTGTGTACTTTAAAAAAATGGATCTGTGAATCCCTGAGACCCTAGTATCACTACTGGGTCTTTCTTTCACTTTGCTTTCAATCCAATAATATAAGAATCATGTAGTTGCAACTTACTCTCTGCAAGAAAGACACTGGGCCAGATCCAGAACTCCACTGTCATTGTGGTCGGATCTCCAGTGGCAGAGTAATGATAATGGTTCACCCTGTGATTCTAAGTCCCATGTATTTGGGGAGACCACACTCCTTGCACCCATAGGGCTTCTGACACACGACCCCACCTTATTATTTACTCCATTTTCCATTGGGCCTGTACATAAATGAGGATCATTAAGCTCTTACTGTACAATAAGCATACCAACCCCCTCCAACCATTCATACATACTGTATGCATTCTGGACCCATCTCGCCTCTTCCATGCTGGAAGCCTCATTAGGATGCATGTGAACCTGCCATTTGTAATCGTTTTCCATTCACACTAAATAAAATTAGAGTATGTCGAACACTTGGGATTATCCGATATGATCCGAGAGTAATATGATGTCTTTGAAGTGTCATACCTGCAAACCTAATCTTTCAGTTCATCCATTCCTACCATTCAAGTGCTAATTAAGACGCAAATCCATGCTGAGAAGTTAAGGTGGGGTTCTGGACACGTATAATGAGCACCAACTTCGCCCTGAGTTTTGCCAACCTGTACATGGGTGCCTTTGAGGAGCGACATGTGCAGGGGGACCCCATCGGGGCGAATTTAGTGCGATACTATAGATTTATCGATGATCTTTTCATAATGTGGTGAGGTAGCGAAGAGCAAACTAACGCATTTGTACACTATTTAAATGAGAATCAATACAATTTATAATTTACTTCCACATATCATAAACATGTAAATGTGTAAATTATTTAGATTTGACATTAACAGCTTCCAATGATACTATAATTTGCAAAAATTATGTTAAACCTGTCAGTTCAAACAATTATTTACATTTCACTAGTGGGCACTATAAGCCATGGATTACAAATATACCAAAGGGCCAATTAGGCCGTTTAAAAAGAAATTGTACTTTAGAGAATGATTTTATTAATCAAGCGGAACAATTGTTAGACAAATTCAAAATTAGAGGTTATCCTAATGAAATTCTAGATAAGGCTTTTGATTCTGTAAAAACCCTTGATAGAAAATCTCTTCTTAAACCTTTTATAGATACAACAGATAGTGTTAATTTAGATGATACAAATGTTTCTAGATCTAAATTTGATAACCATTTATCTTTTATTTCTAAATTCAATAAAAAAATCGTATTAGATCAAGAAAATTATTCAGAAAAAGTACAATATCCTTTTATCAGATCCTATACTTCAGAATATCTTACAACCAACTCCTAAGATTATTTTTCGGAAAAATAAATGTTTAAAAACCATTTTAGCACCAAGCCAGGTGAAGAAAAAAACTCTTTCTACTATACCTACTAAAAACTGGCTTCCCAAAATGGGTGGTTATACATGTGGAAAAAAGGTCTGTTTGACATGTAATTTCATTAAACATAGGACGGTTTCTTTATACGGTGAATCATCTCCAATTCCCCATTAATCATTTCATAAACTGTGACACTATGTATGTCATATATATATTGCAGTGTCCTTGTGCACTGCAATATGTTGGACGAACAACCAGATCCCTGAAAACTATGTTTAGGGAACATAAAAATAACATCCTTAAAGGAATTATGACATAGTGTGTCTAAACATTTTAAACTTAAGCATAATAGTAATCTTAAGGGTCTTACTATCACGGGCCTTGAACATATCATAACTACATCACGAGGGGGAGATAGATATATAAAATTATGCCAAAGAGAAATGTTTTGGATTTTCCAATTGCAGACACTATTTCCAGAAGGTTTAAACGAAGATCTCGAATTTCAATCATTAGGTTTATAATTACTATCATGTTTAGTTATTGATCAATTTATTCATTCATTTATTTATTTATACATTTATAAATGTATTTATGTATATATCCATTGTATATATTACACTAGCGTGTATATATGCTCCATATAGATGAGTCATTTCATTCTTAAATTATATATATTTTTTATGTATGTTTTTTATTTTATTTATTTATGTAATTTTTTATAATTTAATGTGAATTTATGATTTATACCTTTCTCAATATATCACATTTATTGAGTAAACATTTAAGATATGATGGGCCTGATTCAGAGGCTGTAAATAAGAACTTAAAGTTACACCTGGGCAAAACCATGTTGATTTCAGGGGGAGTCAAGTTAATTTTATTCTATGCATGCAGAGAGAATGCTTTGCTTTTACTTATTGCACACAGATACCTGATCAGCTTCACTTTTAAACTGCTAATTAGACTTGAGCTGGGAAACATCACCTTTTAACTATAATACTGTTGCTACAAATGAAATTTGACTCCCCTGAACTCAACATGGTTTAGCCCAGGTATAACTTTAAGTTCTTATTATCAATCTCTGAATCAGGGCCGATGTTACTGTCCACCAAATAATAGTCACTCGTTTAAACATCTCTAAGTCTGTACACCTAGAAAACATATAGTCAATCTAGAAATTGTAACTATGTATACATTTGTCCTCGGTGACTTGTGTGTCTATTAATTAGTCATTTCTATTGACCTACAATTTTGTATATTTAATGATAATGCATAAAATGTATAAAATTCTGATGTTATAAATAATTATATGAATTATAAAGTGTCATATTGTTTGAGCATAACTAATGTAGATTAATTTATTTAATATGTGGATTCACGAAAATACGGAGGTTAACCATTTAATTAAACCTTTAATGAAAGATCCAATGAGGAAAAGCACAACGTGTTCCACCACCTGCACCTAATCAAAGAGATCTTTAAATATCAGACAAAAATCTGCACAAGTTATGTCGGCTTGAAAAAGTCCTACAAAGGGATGAAACGCGTTGCCGTTACACTTTCATCGGGTTCAGCTTTTCCTCACATCGATTCAGCTTTGAATATAAAGAACAGCATTTCTATTGATTATTTGGAGATTCAGGTTGACTACGTACTGTAACCGGAGCATCTAGCTTCTGTACCCGCTAAACAGCGTGGCTACTTCTATTTTGCTGCACAGCGGTTAACATTGCACCACCTACAGCTGACACCGGACCACAACTCCCCATGGAGGGGGGTAGTGTTGACCGTGTCAACCTCTATAACTTGGACTCCGCAAAACACAGTTTAAGTGGACCATCAGCGGTAACTATTTCTGCATATTTCATCCATATACAGTCTGTTTCTCATTTCGTTATCTAATACTCCTGTGTGGACATAAGCTTACCCCTTTGTCTCAACTCAAACTTACTGTGCCTAAGGACAGTTTCATCCAATTTCACCTACAATCATTGTGCAAAGGACAATTCGTGTAAATTACACATTTGCACGGCAGTTGATTTAAGTAATCTAGTTCATTAAGTCTGTATATGTTCTAGTGTGTGTGTGTGTATATATATATATATATATATATATATATACAGTTTTATATGTGTTATTTAAGGTTTATTAATAAATATTTTTAAAATCCATCAGTTTCTATCCTATATATTTTCAGCCATCTTGAATTAAATATACATAGTAACAATTTAATATTTACAGATAGATACAATTTATTCAAGCGCTGGTTTAACCTTTCTGGGTATTTTTTCCTATTTTTCTGTTTGGGTTACTTGTATTCCCAATAATTACCAGCTGCTTATAAATATTGATACACGGTTCTGGCTAGCGCTGTCTTTTTTTCACGTCTGGACACGTATATGTCTAGAACTTCACAAGAGAAAGGGGGGTCACAGGGGAGTGCACTTTCCTCTTCTGCAGACTTCCAGATCTCCATGCGCAGGGCCGGTGCTAGGGTGTTCGGCAACCCCCCTACAAACTTTAAATTTGTGCCCTTCTGTTTAACACCAGTGACCATCCTAGATTATGGTAAGTGTCTTAAACATCAATCTTGTAACCACAATAACAGAATGTAAATCATAGTCACCACTATACAATACAGACAGTTTCCTAGTCTCCACTATACAATTCCCACTTTACACTAAAAACCACCACACAATATAGACTTTTATCACTGATTCTCCCCAGCTCCCATTATCCTCCATCATGTCTCAACCCCCCCAGTATCACCATCATGTGTCTCCAGCCCCCCAGTATCTCTTATAATGTCTCCAGTCCCCCAAGTATCCATCATCATGTCTCCAACACCCCAGTATCCTCCTTCATGTCATGTCTATAGCCCAGCAGTATTCCCCATCAAGTCTCCAGCCCCCCAGTATCCCCCATAATGTGTCTCCAGCCCCCTAGTTTTCCCATTATGTGTCTACAGCCCCTCCAAGTTTCACTCAGCATGTCTACAGTCCCCCCAATATTCCCATCATCCCTCCAGTCCCCCCAGTATTCCCCATCAAGTCTCCAGTCCCCCATTATCCCCATCATTTGTCTCCAGCCCCCCCTGTATCTCCCATAATGTCTCCAGCTTGCTCAATATCCTCTATCATGTGTCTTCAGCCCTCCTAGTCTCCAGTATCACCCATCATCTCTCCAGTCTCTCAGTATCCCCCACTGTGTGTTTCCAGTCCCTCAGTATTTCCAGTCATGTCTCTACAAGTCCCAATGTGTAATGTGAGCACTGGAGGGCTGTAATGGAGAGGAAGGGAAGGGGGGCAGGGCAGACAGTTCATTGGCCCAGCCTGCAGCCTGTCACACACACAGCTGACAGGCACAGCACAGACAGGCAAAGCCACATAGGGGTTCACTGTTAATTGCGGCTGGCACCACTGTATAAAGGAATCACTGGCTGCAATCACTTTGTCGGTACTTAGAAGCGGTGGTGAGCGGGATGATGAGTGCCTCTCCAGCATGGCGCTGGAATGCATTGCACCAGCCCTGTACGTGCATATGGAAAATGCACAGAGATCTGGATCAGACCCAATTAGTAGTACTAATTAGCTTAAAATAAAAATATACTGACAGTTTTCCATGTACTTGATTGTGGCTATTAAGCCCTGTCCCTAGTTGCTCGATACTGTAGATCTGAGCATTGAACAGTGCATACATATTTTGGTTACATAATTTCTGCCATAAACAAAAAAATGAAAGTGGCAGACCTAGTTTTTGCGGGGCCCTGGGTGAAAAATTAAAAGGGGCCCGGTCAAACATAAAAAATATAATATACTGTAGTTCATGGAAGAAACCATAAATGCGCTAAAAAAAACTAGTCCATTTCCAGTTATTATAGGCAGAATTGGCAAATATTATTCTTCTGTCACATGCAGCCCTCATAAAGTATGAAATCTATCACCCATCTATCCCCTAACTATTGGATGTCTGCTTGTGGATGGAAAACCCCAGCTCTACACATCTTTTGCGAATCTGATCACACAGATAACTGAAGTCTCAATCTGGTCAGTAATTATTCATTATTAATATCAAAATAATTCATAAAAAAATTCAAAGACATACACTTACAAAGTCCATCTTTCATACCTAAGAGCAACAATTAATTAAATAAGATAGTTTTTAAGCACAAATATTTGTAATAAACCTCTCACATGTTAGAAAACACTTATTGAGCTCTGAAATTTTTTTACGCAACTGGTCTGCTTTGATTTGGCAGTAAATTTTTAGCTTGGTCTTATGAATGTATGCAAAAGAAAAGATGTCTTATGAGTATATGGAAAACTTTTTAAAGATGACACTATCCAATGTGGATTTGTCTGAAACTTGTTTTAAAATATATTCTAAGGTGTAAATTCTAGTTTTGTTATGAGACGAAACTGTTGGAATGAGAATAAAATGTAATGTTTACTTACAGACATAGGGCCTGATCCAGACCTACGCTCGGATGCGGTTTTACACTGATCGTAAGTGTAAAAACTGCCATTTATACTTACTGCGCATGCGTGGGCCGGATTATACGCTCATGTTACGGTCTGAAAATCTTTGCTTCGTATTACCGATCATGGGGGCGTGCCTGCCATACGAAAGCCGTAACCACGCACCGAGGGCAGGGTGAGGCATTTAAATCGTACAGTATGGGCGTGCTAAGCGTCGTTAATACGCGATGAACGTACAGACGGCCGCGGGTACAAACACAAAAGTTAGGGTAGGGTTTGGCGAGCGTATGGAAGCTAAACTAGGTACGAGCAAGGGGAGTGCCTATTGCCGTGCATCAGTGGTACGTTTGGCGATAATATGCTATGCACACCAGCGTAGGTCTGGATCAGGCCCATAAAAAGGAAGTTAAAAGACATTGCATTCCAGTATCTATGTATCTATCTGTCAGTCTTTCCTAGTATTTCTCTCTGTCCTATTCTGTCTGTCTGTCCTAGTCTGTCTGTTCTATTCAGTCTGTCTGTCTGTCATATTCTGTCTGCCTGTCTGTCCTTTTCTGTCTACCTGTCTGTCCTATTCTGTCTGTCTGTCCTATTCCGCCTGTCTGTCCTATTCTGTCTGTTAAAAAGGAATTAACCAATTCTTTAAAATAATATGCTTCACTTCATTTTGTTTAAAGTACAGTTTCCAATTAAAAGTTTTTCATCAATAAAAATAAATATTCCCCAAATAAAGAGCTGAACTTATCTGTGATATATAATACAGCAACATTTTTTTTTACAGCAAAGCAATGTAAATATAATCTTGAATATATCATAAACAAATCCCGTCTTTTTGTATTGCACACCTTGACTTTCACTAGTTGAAACATGTAGGTGAGGACAGGAAGGAGTGCCGTCATCCTTCTTATGGGAAAAGGTTGTAGATTTTGTTGACGAGTGGGGTACTTGGGCTTTAACATCTGATGCTTGATAAACTGAAGGCCCAGAAGGAATTGAGTGTCAGATAACACTGTTTGTGGTAGTTGAGTAATCGGTGTTTATCGTTTCATTCTATATAAAAACTGTGACATTAAACAAGAGAGAGGGCCTAGAAACAAGAGAATGTGAGTGAAAAGTCTGCATCGTAATATTTTCTGTGTTTAAGATACTACGGAATGAAGTTGTGATCCTCAGTTTTCTTACAAGTCCCTCGCATTTTTCTATTGGATTAGTAACTAAGATCTTCTTGTGGACGTATAAAAAAAGTGACGTTTGAGATTATCCAGTAATACCATGTTCACACTGCCGCCCTGGCAATATCCCAGGTCTGTGAACCCGGGATATTGTCGTGTCACCAGGAGATCCCAGGGTCACAGACCCTGTTTACATTGCAGGGCAGACCCAGGAAATTTCGGGACCCGGTTCTGCCCTGTCAGTAGTGTGAGTCATCACACTGCGTCATTTTTTTTACTGTTACTCTGGCAACACTTGTTGCCAGGGCAATAGTAAATAAATTACACTAATCCTGTCTGTGCGACCCGGGTTGAAAAACCCAGGTCGCACCGTTCACACTGGTGGCTACCCGGGTCAGACCTGGGAATAACCCTCCAAATGTCCCGGTCTAATTCCCGGGTCAGCAGATCCAGGTATCAGCCGGCGCACCAGGTCACACTGAGCCCCGACCCGGGTCGTCAGGGCTTGTTTGGGTCACTGTGATTGAGGTATAAACTCTATGTACTTTTCTGAGGCATTACAAAAAGACTGGATTTATTTATGAGTATTTAACCATTTTCAAGATTTTATTTACATTGCTTTTGCTGTTAATTTTTTTTTGCTATATTATGTACCATGGATAAGTGCAGCACTTCATTTGTTGAAAATTTATTTTTTATTGTGGCTAGCTTTCACTAGAGATTAAGGGGTCTATTATAAAGATAATTTTAATGCGATGGTGCCAGTTTTGAAGGAAAAACTGGTACTATTGCATTAAAATGAAGCAGAGGATATTTACAAAATACCGGAGCGGAGTTTTAAAGAGGTAAGTATTCCAGCGATGTCCCCATATACCCCTCTCTTCCTCCCCCTAATAGCTGTTATTAGGGGAAGAAAAGGGGGGTATATATTGGGAGACTGCCGGAATACATTAGAATATCCTCTTAGTAAAAAAATATAAATATATATAAAAAAAATTGATTAAATAAGTAAATATTAATAAACTCACCTTTCTGGGCGACCCATCAGACTATAGATGTTCAAGCATGCGCAGTGTTTCTCATGTCGGGACTTGAAAATTTCAAAGTCCTGAATGAGAGTTACTGCACATGTGCAGTACTTCATTCAAGAATCGCATAAATGAGAAGTCTTGTGATGACCTGGCAGATCATCGCGGGATCTCGCAGGAGCGTTAAGTATTTGTAAATACTGTGAACGAAGCTGCCAGGCTCTCTGCGATGATAAGGGATCCTGATTCAGCTTCGTTCACAGTGAAACGAAGCTGTGTATAAATAGACCCCAAAGAATGGAGAGGGGAGGGTCAAGCGGTAGACCCCTATTTCTTCCTAGAAGCAGCAGTACTGTGGGACCACAGAACTTTGTGGTCTCTTTTTTATTTGAAATTTTTTCAGCAGTCCAGAAGAAAGAGAGGGAAATGAAAGGATATTGAGGTAGATGAGATAGGATCAGAGAGCAGACGTCAAAGAGAAAGATGCAGAAAAGATACAATGTAAAGACAAAAAGATTTTGAAAAAATAAAGATATGTTAACAGAAAAAAATAGTAGCAAAACAAGGCAAAAGCCAGGACAAAACAAGTCATAGTAATCACTTAAAACTATATGTAAATGCATATAGTAATATGTAAAGCATTAATGCACTGGACAGTAGTTGCTGTGCACTTCTTTTGACTGAGTTTAGAGATACATTTCCAGCTGCAGTTGGCTGAGAGAATGGGAAAGCAGGTTTATAGCAGTCTCAAGCCACTATTAATCACGTTTTAGAACTAACATTCAGACACAGAGTTTTGAAAGAACCATAGCTGTGGTGCTCCTCCCCTATGTGACATTAAGGGCTCCATTTACTATTGCAATTTTCGGGTGATAATGGGTGTTTTAACACTAAAACGCTCATTATCACCTTAAATTAACATTTTAAAAGTTACTAAAGTGCATTCGCCATGGAAATCTGCTATTTCCATGGCGATGCACAAGCACTTCATAAGGCTTCAGCGGCCCGTTGATCTAAACGGGTGCCGAAGCAGTATTACAAGTTACTATCCCTCACTGCCGAAATTCTGATTCGGCAGTGAAGGAAAAAATAACGCCATCTGAGGATGGCGTTATTGACTTCATGCCAGCAATCTCCCCATGTTCCCCCCTTTTCCTCCCCCTAATAGCCGATATTAGAGGGAGGAAAAGTGGGGTATGTGTGGAGAGACCGCTGATATGAAGGAGGGTGCGGTCATTATAAAATTTTTTTTTAAACCCAAAAAATGAAAAACAACATTAAAATAATAAAAAAAAATACAAAACTCACCTGTCCGGGAGACGCGTCCGACTTAGAAGACTCCGGCCCCGATATAAAGACCCTGCGCATGCGCAGTGGGTTTTCATATTCGGGCTGAAATTTTCTAAGTGCCGCTGTGAAGTCTCTGCGCATGCGCAGACACTTCATTCGATATGAAGTGCCTGCGCTGCAGGCAGAGCACTTCGAGGGACTTCGAGGGACCTCGGCGGAGGGGTGAGTATTTGTAAATTTTAAAGGGGAAGCTGCCAGGCTCGCCGCGAACACAGGCGAGCCTGGTGCAGCTTCCCTTCGGGGGAAATTTTTTTATTTGTAAATATAGCCCTAAATGTAATTTCATGACATATAGGTGGAGCACCGCAGACCTGCAAGAGAGATTCACAGATGACTAATGCAGAGGGAAGGTTGTATGTTGTGCACCATGGTACAGCATTCCAGAAGCAGTTATCTGTGGTGGAAGACTGGTGACTGTAACTCATCTGTCTCTTACCACAAATAACTGCTGCTAGAGAGCTGAGCTGAGTATTGGCACTGAGCCCCCCCTCTCTCACTAGGCTCCCCTCTTTCTCTGGGCCCGGGACAAAAGTCCTGGCACCCCCAATGATGGCAGCCTTTTCATTTTGCATTTGAAACAATTGTTATTTAAAAAACATGCAGCCCTCAGCCCTATGTCTTAGCCTGAATTGTCTCAAATGATTTTCTTAGCTTCACTTAAAAACTTAATTTAGCATCTAGCTATATCACTGCTTGTTCCTGTAATATGAAGCAATTTCCACTGATGTGCAGTGCTGTAACTTCTCCCTTGGCAGTTACAGCCCCCTGCTGCAGTTAGCGGTCATGGCAGATATTGTTTGTGTGGACTGTCCTGGCCCTCAGAACCCTAGGTGGCCACTTATGTGGCCTATGCCTATGGCAGTCTATGAGCGATAGCAGATATGTTATTAATATTATTTTAATATACTGACCGTAGACCTTATTTGGCTCTCAATTTAGTATTTGGGATAGCCTTATATTGATCCCAAGCATGTTTAAATTGTTCTTCTGTGTTACCACCTCACATGGAAGGCTATTCCAGTTACGTACCCTTTATCCACACAATTTATCAACTCCTCTCCTCGTGGCTGCGGCGGCTGAATAGATACCCTCACTCCTATACTGGTCTTTGTAGCTGCAACAGCCCTGTGTGTAGCCTCACTCCCGTACATTTCTCTGTTTGGCTGATTTGAATTCCTAAGCCTTGGGTTCCATGATGAGCGGTAGTGATAAAAGGGAGATACAAGGCGAGCCACCAACAATGCGATACAATATAGACAACTTTTATAAGAATCTGTAAAATTGAAAGAGGACAGAGGGCCACATAGGCCTGAAGGAGGATAAACGTCGGGCTGCTGTTCCCTGAAACAGGCAAGTCATGGGTTAAGTTTAGGAGAATGGTAAGGGAGCCAGTCAGGATAGGGCTAGGGGGTGGTCTTTAAGGGGAGGGGTAAAGGGTTATATAGGAGCTTTGCTGGAAGCTTTTAGGCTTTTCTGCTTCTGAATTTCATTGGTGGATAAGTATAGAGCATTTTGGTATTAGTCTGATCTGTCTCTTGTTTTCTTTTCTATTCATCTTCGACTTTCCCTCATGTTTATCTCTATATTTTTTCTTATTTCTGCTATTTCTATATCTCTGTCATTGTAGCTGCATATTGTTTGGTTCTTTAGTATTGCCCCTTTAGTGTCTAGGGGCCTGATCCAGAGGTACGGCCGCCGTCGCCACAGCAGGGGCGGGCAAAGCCGGGGCATGGCCAGGACATCTCTGGGGCTGTGAGAGGAGTGGGCAGCAGGCGGTTAAGCGCTGCTGCAGCTCCCACTGAAGCCACCAATGTCACACAAAATACAATTCTTGGGGACATGGGGCCTGATCCAGACCTACGTCGCTAGAACGGCGGGCGTAAGATCGGCTGAAAAGCCGATCTGCGCATGCGCCGGGCAGATGATGCCCGGCGTCGCTATGGCAACGCCCGATCGGGGCGTCCCTACGTTCAGGTTAGTGTAGGTGGGCGGGGGGAGGTAGTTTAATGAGGCTGTGCGAGCGTATGGCCCCTTCCTTACGCCGGCTGAAGTTAGGGTAGCCTTCAGCCGGCGTAAGGAAGGGGCCATACGCCCGCACAGGGGGGGTGTTGGGGTAAGTGAACGCCGATACGCTGTGTATTTGTAAGCACAGTGCATCGGCGTAGGTCTGGATCAGGCCCATGGTGCCTGTGGCCCAGGGCAAGAGACATGGGGGAGCAAAGGGCAGCAGCCAGGCTGTAGGGCAGAGGGAGAGAGGTCACAGCTTAGTTAGGTGGGGGGGGGGAGAAGCAGGGAGGGAAGAGGAAGGCTAAATAAACAGGCAGCACAGCCCTGCTTCTTCTGGTTCTCCAGATTATATTCCGGATATGCCCCAAAGATCATCTTCACTTTTACTCTTTGATGATGATGCCATTTCAATTTGCTTTGATTCCGGTTCCTATGCCAGGTGCAGCTATGGATAAAGAGCAAAGTAGTAAATGACGGCAGCAAAACAGAGGGGCGCAGGGCAAGGGAGTGTGCAGGAGAAAGGTGATTGATCCCGTGGATACTGACACTATGCATTTCACAGTCTGTTCGTGAGTCGGTCATGGAGTTCGGAGTTGAGCAGTCAGCGGTCACTGAAGAGCAGCCAGGACCTTCGCAGTCAGTCGTGCTCTCAGCTCTGCAGGATGCCTCCCGTTCCGGTAGCTGTGATGTCACGGGTGAGTCAGATGATGGCGATTCTGTTGACTCATCCGAGGAGTCAGTATCTTTAAGCAGTAGCTCCTCGGATTCACAGATTAGTCCCAGTAAGGTGATGAGGCTGTTAAAAAAGACACTGGAGAGAAAAGCAAGTGGGTTAAAAAAGGCATTAAGAGTGGTTCAGGAGGAAAGGATGAGGTCCCCCTCCGGTTCTTGTGGATAATACAGAGGTTTTATGGGATATTATGAACTCTTTCCGGGAGAAACTCAATAGAGGGCATTTTGTGGATATGTTCACTATTACATATGAGGGGAAAAAAGGTTTAATTGCAGCAAAGGCGAAAGGGGGCATTGGCGAAGAAGTGTACAAGACGTTTGTAAAATGGTTGGGGGGTTTTTGCGTGCTACAGGGTGCGCAGGCCGGAGGAGCAGGCTGATCTTTGGAAGTATTTATACTCCATTCCAGAAAAGTACGCATCAGCCAAAGCTGACTTATGGCGCGATTATGACAAGCGGTTCCGAAAGAAATTAGATGGGAAAAAGAGCATAGCTTTCGGTTCGCACGACATACAGACATAGATGAGGGTGGCCCAGACCCCTAAAGGGGGTTACGATGGGCCATCCTTTCAGAAGGGTCAAAGCGTCGGTCGCCCCTCCCAGCCTCCTGTTAAAGGAAAGTGCTTCTCATTTAATAACAGCAGATGCACAAGGGGTTATCTGTTCAAATTCGCGCATAGATGCATGCAATGCGGTGGTTCTCTTCTGGTCAAAGACTGTAGTGTCTCCGCCAATATCCCCTTTAGAACACCTCTGCCAGGATCCCGGGCCCCTCCTATCGGAAACAGGGGTCCTCCATCGGGGTCCTACATCAATCAGAGTTGAGCAAATGTTAAAAAGGTTAAAGTTGTACCCCAATAGGGAAGATTCAGAGTTGTTGTATTCTGGTTTTAAGTGGGGGTTTAGGTTACCTATTAAGGGTGTTGTGAGTAAGGTTTTCCCCAAAAATCTAAAGTCGGCTAGGTAGTTTCCCAAAGTTGTATTGAAAAAGGTTTTAGAAGAAGTTAAGTTAGGTCATGTGGTGAGGCCTTTCTCAGTTAGCCCTATTGTTGATTTAGTGATTTCACCAGTGGGAGTAGGCCCAAAGAAAGTTCCAGGCAAATTTAGGATGATTCAACATCTGTCTTACCCCAAAGGGCGTTCAGTTAATGATGCCCTGGACCCTGCTACTTGTTCAGTCCAATATCCATCATTTAAGGCGGCAATTGCCATGTTAAAGCCTATGGTCTAGGGGCCCTTTTGGCTAAGTTAGATATTGAATCTGCATTTTGATTGCTTCCACTGCACCCTGAATCACGGCAGTTCATGGGTTTTAAGTTGCACAGGGTTTCTTTATCGACAATGTTTGTCTATGGGGCGTGCGATTTCCTGTGCTCTTTTTAAAAAAAATGTAGCACTTTTTTGCACTGGTGTGTGCAAGTTGGTGCTAAGCACGAGTTTATGCCACATTATCTTGACGACTTTTTGTTTATCGGCCCGGTGGAATGTGTGCATGGAAGTTTTATTTTCGGCGAGATCCTTGTTTGGGCACTTCGGTGTGCCTGTGGCAGAGGAAAAGACGGAGGGGCCATCCACATGTCTGTCATACTTGGGCATCGAAATTGACACGGTAGAGGGCTCCTGTTGGCTTCCGGAGGAAAAGGTGTCTGAGCTGAGGGACCTTCGGTTGCGCCTCAGGGCTATCCTAAAAAAGGTTTAATCGGTTATAGGATTGCTTAATTTTGCGTGCAGAGTTATCCCATCGGGTAGGATATTTTGTTGTTGTCTCGAAAGAGCAACCGCGGGAGTTAAGCACGCACATCATTTCGTGCATTTGTCAACAGAAATCAGGGAGGATATGGGAGTTAGAATTTTTAGAAGACTTTAATGGTGTTAGAATTTGGCATCAGGAGGTGCAATCTGATAGGGAATTGCAGTTGTTCAAGGATGTGGCTGGTTCCCGAGGTTTCGGGGATTTCTTTCAAGGGGAATGGTGCGCTGCCATTGGAATGGGAGCAGGCGGGGCTCACAGCCAACTTGTTGGTCCTGGAACTGTTCCCGATCATTGTGGTGGTGGAGCTGTGGTCACGCTTGAACGATAGGGATATCCCTTTTTGGTGTGACAATTTGGGAGCAGTGCAGGCCATCAATAGGCAGAGGGCATTGTCTCCACCAGCTGTCAGGCTAATCAGATACTTAGTTTTGAAATGCTTGCAGTTCAATATTAGATTTCATTCCCGTCGTACCAAGGGTGGATAATGCCCTATCCAGTTTTGACTGGCCCAGGTTTAGGGAATTGGCACCGAGGGCGCAAGAGGCTGTCTTATCATGCCCGTATCATCTTTGGCAGATTGCCTTGGCGGCCTGCAAGCCTTATCTGACGGCTCCCTGGCCCCGGCCACTCTTCGAGTCTAAAGGTGCACGTGGCAGCAGTGGGTGGAATTCAGGGATGCCAGGCGCCAAAGAGGTGAGGATGAGAGATCTTTGCTGTTGAAGTGGCTCTGGGAGGGGTATCAAGCAGGCAGAATGCGATCATCTATGGGTGCGGCTTTAGCGGCCATTTCTTACTTCAATGAGTTGTATGGCAAATTTGATTTCAGAAAAGGATTCTTTGTGGCAAGGATTTTAAAAGGGTGAGCTAGGAGACACCCACCTAATCCAGATATACGTAGGCCCAATAAAACAGGTAAAAGGCAGCGCTACGGATAGTTTTGAGGCCTGTCTGGTCAGGGTGGCCTTCTCATGGGCTTTCTTTGGGGCATTTAGAATATTGGAACTTGTGGCCAGGAGCTCCCGTAGGAGCCCTGTAGTACTGCACTATGTGACCGCAGGCCAGAAAGAGAGAGGGAGATGCCAGACACAGGGAGCGCCGTGGAGGAAGGGACTGCAAAGGTAAGTAAGAAGAGAGGACATGGAGGCTGAACATAAGGGGCACACATTGTGGCTGGACATTACAAGGGGCAGACATGGAGGCTGGACATTACAAGGGGCAGACAATGGAGGCTGTACATTATAAGGGGCAGACAATTGAGGCTGTACATTACAAGGGGCAGACACAGAGGCTGAACATTATAAGGGGCAGATTATTGAGGCTGGACATTACAAGGGGCAAACAATCGAGGCTGGTTATTAAAAGGGGCAGACAATGGAGGCTGAACATTATAAGGGGAAGACAATGGAAGCTGAACATTATAAGGGGCAGATAATGGAGGCTGGACATTACAAGGGGCAGACATGGAGGCTGAACATTATAAGGGGCTGACAATGGTGGCTGGACATTACAAGTGGCATACATGGAGGCTGGACATTACAAAGGGGCAGACATGGAGGCTGGACATTATAAGGGGCAGACATGGAGGCTGGACATTATAAGGGGCAGACATAGAGGCTGGACATTATAAGGGGCAGACAATAGAGGCTGATAAATTATTGGGGGCTGCAATAAGGGCTGATGTGGGGTGAGTTCCTGCACCTTTTATTTATTTATTTATTTTTTACCAAAAAAAAAGCACTACATATAACTAATCTAAAGTGCTAACAGGGAAGTGCATTTATGTGTCTAGAATACTGTAGATCTATGTTTCCAATCATTTCTAACTCAGGATTGCTGACTTTCTATCTCTTACCTCTGGGAGATCTCAGAGGGTAGGGATGCCGGTATGGGGGCGGAGCTTAATGACATGATTTATGCATCTTGTCTGTCCATCGTGTTGTCGTTGCTGTAATTCATAGTGTTACAGGGGTGGGCGGAGCTTAATGACAAAAATGATGTCAAGACCCCCCATCCCTAGTAACACTAGAGATTACTATATTATGAAATTTCCCGGGATACCGGAAGAAATGCCTGATTTTCGGGAGTCTCCTGGATATTTTAAAAAAATCGGCAACTCTGTTCTAACTTATCAGTAACAGAGATAGTGCTCTAATAAACAATATGAAGTAATCTTTTGAACAATTTTTTGAATGACCTAGATCAGAATGAAACAAAGTAAAGCATATATATATATATATATATATATATATATATATATATTATATTTAATAGACA
>WWET01003215.1:158976-178901 GCA_011038615.1 Limnodynastes dumerilii | reverse complement strand
GAAAGAGTGAAAAAATAGAAAAAAGCACAAAGGACGGGCAAAGGGCCCAGAAACAGAGGAAAAGGGGATGAGAGCAGGGGAGGGGGGAGAAAGAAAACTAATTAAGGAAAAAAGGGGAGAAAGAAAGCAGTAATAAGAGAAATATATAACACTACTAGTTATACAGTACAATCTGTATGCTAACTAGCTAAAAAAAAACACTGCACTAGGCTATATAGACATTTTAAAATGCTGCTAAAAGACAAGAATGAGTATACTCATTCCTCCAAAAACGACACTTCAAAGAGACAGAGCCCTGCCCTTCTATTACTTATCTAACCTAGGTCACCTGACCCAACCCCATCCCCCTACCTTATCAGCAGCCTATCAACAGTAACATCTAACTAATCATCTAGAACCTTCCAAAAAACTAGGTTGTCTCCTGTGAGTGCTATCTCAACCCGTCGCCTATCTTGTCTCACATTTATACAATGCTCATCCTCATTAATCTGCTGTAAAAAGGCTCTAGTGTGTTAAATTTAAGACTTAAGGGGAGTGACAAGAGATTGTAAATAGCAGTCTACAAAATGTGATAGATTAGATGTAATTGGATGACCCGGGGGTGAACTAAGTGATTTGTGAATTTTTGGGATGTAGTAAAAGGTGGGTATTACCAGGAATTTGCTACATAATAATTAAAAAGTGTCTTTTGTTGTGATGTTCGCACTTCTACCTTTTGTTAATAATTTTGTATATTCCCTTTGATAGGTCTCACTGGGATTATTTTCCAGAATTTCATAAATTATTTTATCTACAAACTTTCTATTTGCCTCTTTGAGGTGGTCTGATTTGTCTCAAATTTCTACCAATCCCCCTTCTCTGTAGGCTTTATAATTATTTGATCGTTTTCTAATAAAGATTTAATTGACTGTCTCTCAGTTCTACTAAAGTTGTCTTTCAAGATTGTTTCTCCCTTTTTTTGCACAATTCCTTAAAGTCCCTAAGGGGAGCTTGATAAAAAGTCTCTATTATTATTTTTAATATTGTACATTGTAGTGGGTAAAATTGTGACTTTTTTTTATGAGACTATTTCACTCAAGCTTGACCCTTCCATAGGCCCACAATTTTCATTTTATAATTCTAAGTTGTCAATAGCCACCTTGTCTTGAGTAGGAAATAACTGATCACGCCTAATTTTAAAAGTATTTTCTGTTTCTTAGTATACAAAATATGTTTTTATATATATTTTTTGTGAATTAATTGAAATCCACAAAAAGAGAGAATAAATTTGGTTTAAACGATGGTGCAAATTTGAATCCTTTTTAACAGCAGGGCTTTTTCATGACAAGTTCATACTCTAGAAGATTAGTTGTAAACATTCCCATTAGAGTTTACTTCACCTTCAGATTTTTCTGCTGAATTCTTCCTAACTCCTTTTCTAACCCTAGAACAGGGGTCAGCAACCCGCGGCTCCCTCCAGTCTCGGATGCGGCTCCCTCCAGTCTCTCCAGTCTACATGTTGGGAGCCGTAGTTGGAGCTGGACACATGATGGGAATACTGGATGGAGCTGGACACATAATGGGAATACTAAGGGGAGCTGGGCACATGATGGGAATACTAAGGGGAGCTGAACACAGGATGGGAATACACTATAGTTTTTTTTATACATAGCATAAAGGTAAAAAAAAACGATATATGCAGGGTTATCTTTATTTTAGATGTCAAAAGAGTTTTGTGGCTCCCGAGAAATTTTTTTCTGGGGGAATCGGGTCCAAATGGCTCTTTGAGTGTTAAAGGTTGCCTACCCCTGCCCTAGAAGAATGATCATTCTGTCCCCTATGATCTCCTGCAGAGGAAAGTTTTCCTTTCTTATTCTCTGTTTGATTTATTGTTTTTACTTCTTTTTTTTCTACTTCTATGTAAGAGCTTTGTACCTGTGTTTTCTTTTCCTTTTCCCTATCTGTCATTTGTTCTTTAGGTTATTTTTAATATTGTTTTCTACTATTTTCTTTTTTTCTGGGCAAATGTCCTATTGTTAGATCTTACACTTTGATTTTCATAGTCAGATTGATATTTAATTAGTTTATCTTTTTTAGTTCCTACTAGATCTCATTAAATATTTTCTAACCTGCTTGTAAATATAATTTCCTTTTCTTTAAATAAATGGTTATCTTTATAAAGTTTTAGATGTTCTTGTATTTTGACAATTTCTTGTCTTGTTAGCCTTATTTTTCCTTTTTATAATCAATCAATTTATTTATATGCTGCTGAAATTTTAATGTTTTAATTTGTGTTAATGAAATGTTTTTTAATACACTTAAAGCACTTTTTGTTATATACTTATTGGCCCGGATTCACACTATAGCATATACGTCCGTAGTTTACCATTATTTGCTACTGCGCATGCAGTAGTCTACGTATCTTTTTGTTACGTAGATTGTGTATATGCTGTTTTAAAGACCGCATATATGTAATCTACGTAAGGAAAAGACACGTAGATTACGTAAAAATTTAATACGCATGCGCAGTAGCAAAAAACTGTAAACTACGGACGTATATGCTATACGTCCGGTAGTGTGAATCCTGGCCATTGTCTGTAGGGACTGCTAAAGTGTATTCTCTATTTTGCCATCTACAATATTTCTCAACTAGCGCTAATTTGTTTTTATTTTGCTGATAGTAACTGCCTTGGAACTCTCATTTGGGCTCCTAAACTGTGAATTTCGCTGACTGATAACCAATTGAGTGCATGGTATTTTTGTCACTTTCTGTCTGAGAGTATTTGGTTATAATTGTTTGTTTGTTTTTAATAGCTTTGGTATTTCAGCCACTCCTGATTATATGCTTATATAGTTTATTGATTCTCCATTACGCTCATTGGTGTTGGTTTGTTTGTTTTTTGTTTTTTTGTAGAGTTAGCTTGATTTTCTATAGCTGCTTGCTGTACTAGGTTTGATTGATAAAGTTTAAGCACTGTGAAGTGAGATAAGATTAATTTTCTATATCTGCCATAATTAATAAATATTCTCTCAATTTTTTGTGTTTATATTTATTATTATTTTTAAATATATTTTATTATATTCTTTGATCCCTCTAAGCTAAATGTTATATTATATTGATTTAAGCATTAGACCAGGGTTATTTAATCTTACTGTCTGCAGAAGAAAGCACAGGTGTCTCCACCTAATACTTAATGCGTTAAGCTGGTTAAGGCTGTCTATGCAGGGACACATTCACCTTGCACAGTGTAAGAAATTAGAACAGATAAGATAATCATAGAATGTCAGTGATAGTAACTAAGTTTAAACAGTGCTAACTAAATATTTTGAGAATACAGCTGTTGAAATTGTTTTGCTAAACTTTTTTCAGCATAATTTAAAGAAGAAAATATTACAAAATTTAAATACATATACAAAATATGGCTTTCTTGCTGAAAACTATGATGGGATCTTCCATGAAGAATTTAGGGAATAACCTTGGGGGAGAAACAGAGGTGAAAGAAAATAATGATGGGAAAGAGACTGCACAATCCAAGGGTATGACACGTGAAGAATTTGAAGAGTACCAAAGACAATTAGTAGAAGAAAAGTAAGTGTTCAAATGTTAATAGAATATGTTTCTATGCACTAAATCAAACTTCTATTGTTTAGGTTACTTAATTATTTATATTTATTGTTAACCTGCATTATTCTCTGTAGTTCTTAAAATGCTATAAGTTACTGGACGAGATACCTTAAATGCAGGGCCGTAACTAGGGAAGTGTGATAGGGGCGGCCGCAGAGGGCACCAAGTTAAAGGTGGACACACGTAAGTTAATATTTAATGTAAAAATGGGTTTTGAATTCAGGGTCGGGGGTACCATTTTTTCCTTTTTGACCCTGGTGCTAAAATCTCTTGTTACGGCTCTGCGTAAATGTTCTGACAGTCAATAGGGCATTCATTTATTGTTACTGTGCCTTCTTTGTGATACATTATTTTTGACTGCACAATTTTGAGCTTAGGCTATGTGCTTATGTCATTGTATTATTTGTAAACAGAATGGAACGGGATCATGCTTTTACACACAAGAAAGCAGAAAGGGCAGCAGTGAGAATGCACATGAGAGACAAGTACAGGCTTCCACAGGTAAGGGTATGGATGTGCTATTATGCCTTTAATGTCAGCAGCTTATTCTTAGGTACCACATAAATGGTTTTGCTTATTCTTCATATCGGAAAAAACTGTATGAATATAGGGAAACAACATTAATACAACTTGATGCACAATGTATGTTTTTATAAAATGCTTCAACACCTCTTTACATGCTAAAGTGAGCTTGGAAAGTAGAAGTCATTGTTAATTGTCTGTTTGATAGTATTACAATCTAACTGCATTTGAAGCATGGTGGTAAATTAAACCCAAGACAAAACATTTTGTTCAGTATCATCTCCCATGAATTTGACAAATTCATTTTTTTTTTTTCATGTTCTATTTGTGTTCAGATACTATTTGGCAGAGTGTGGCTGAAAGTTTTCACCGCATAATAAAGTTGAGATAATAGTCCTGTTAAATTCATTTGCAAATACCTTAGATAATAACACCCTCATAAAGATTGTAACTCACAACCTTTCCAAAACAAAAGCAACATCTTTTCAAAGGATTTCAGTAAGGATCTCCAATGAATTACATACTGTATCTCTTTAAAAACAGCATATGGGTAGCTTATCACAAATTTTTTTACCTTGAAAACTTCATAGGTAAAATAAGAGGAAAAATGTTGGAAATTAAGACCTGGGGAAAACCATGTTGAATTGCAGGGCAAGCATATTTCATCTGTTACAACAATTTTAAAGATGAGAGTGTCATTTTTTCTCCATAGTATATATGATACCGCGTTCACATTACCACTGCCTAAAAAGCTGGCTTTTTAGGCAGTGGGCAGAATTTTGCAAATTTCATAGTATAACAGTTTAAAAAGAAATCTGTCAAGGTCTATGTGCATTAAGCAGAAACAAACTATTCTTCCTGTATGCAAAGAATAAAATACATTGACACCACTGGAAAATCAAAATGGTTCTTGCCTGGACATAACTTTGCTCAGTTTATTTTCAAACACTTACATCAGAAGGATCACACACACTTTTTTCATTAATAGTTTTTATTGAAAAGTACAGGAAATATAATTCAGCATAAGCATGGCTTGATAGTAGTTTTGGTGTGTTTTTAGCACACATTACTGTATGGAGCTCATACCAAATAGTAAAGTGAAAATTGGTGTGATATAGAAGGACTATTCTTGTTAAGTCAGCAGTTAAACATGTCAACCTTACAGCCTAGAATATTGTAATACTGCGTTTGACATTACAATAACCCTAACTCCAAACTTTATCCTAACCTAAACCCTAACTTTAGCCCTAACCAGGGGCTGGCTGGCAAATTTAACCTGTGTGTGTGGGGGGGGGGGCAAGCCCACACCAGTGGCCCATTCTTAAAAGGTACTGGAGCACTTTAGGGTTAACATTCTTACACTGATGATCTGGTCTATAGGCGGTTGCCATCACACTACCCATACCATCGCACTGCCCATACCTTCTCATGCTCATGCTATTTCACTGCCCATATTATGCATTTTATTATCTGATGGTTTTACGAATAGAGCACTGTACTCCTTGCAGAAAATATAGATGTTCAGACAATGTGCGCACAGTAGACATGTTATACATCCTATGGGATACTGCATTGCTTTGCAGTCAACACGAACTTCAGTGTCCATGGAAATTTGCACAGCAATTAGAGGTTGTAGATAATAAAGTAATAAAGTTGTAGCAGCTATCCATAGTAATGGTCGTATTTAAAGACAAAGCTGCCATATCCGCCCATCCTGGAAAAATTCACTTCTTTTATTTTAGGCTGATCTGCCTCTTTCCTTGGATTTCAGGAAATTATGCATTTTGATGGGACTTTGCTTTAAATCCCAGGATTCAATTAAGCTTTACAATTACACATGGCTTGCCTTCTTTAAAACCAAAGGAAGGATCTCATAAGCCAGAGCTGTTCCCCAGATACAAGATTTTTTTTTACATTACTTTACTTATGGGTCCTTGGTAAAAGTATCTCTAGGAGTATCAACAGAGACTTTAAAAATCAGTGGATCTGTTTGCTTCTGTTATACAGGTCTAAAAAATAGAAATGCTGGTAACATATTTTGCATAGGGTCCTTCATCTTTCAATAAGTTCCCTGACTCTGCCTGGCCCTCTGTGCTCCTGTTATCTGCCTGGTTATACCAATCACTCCATTCATCTGTCAACCCACCAACCATCTTCCTCATGTTTTCTCACCCACCTTTTTTTCTAGTACCCTCCATCCCGTTTTCTCCAGTACACTACCCCCCTTATCCTTTTGCACTAACCTCTCCCCTTTCATCCTCTTCTTCTTTTACTTATACTACTTCTTTCTTCCTAATACTTCTGAGCATCCAAAGCTCTACAAAGAATTACAAAAGGAGAATAAAGGGGGGTTACAAGAGCGCTGTAGGTGAATTACTGGTCAGTGAATAAGAATGGCATTAGCACATAAAACAAGCCTTTACACCAGCATACAATTGACAGAGCACATTTCAAGCAGGCTTGCCCTTTTACAATACAAACAGCAAAACTACCGCACATTCCAAGTAATACTTATATATCTATGGCATGCACAGGACAAAAGGCAGGGTGCTGCACTTAGATACCTCCCCTATTATGTACAGAGAAAACAAAAATAATATTCTCAAAATTGTCCAAAGGAGGACAATAGGACCGGCAGACCAGTGGCTCCGTGTGCACCGGAGATATCTTTTGAATTGGCACTACACGTGATTGTGCATTTCTTCCTGCAGGCTTAGTATGATTGCCCATAGGTATAGGTAAGGGACAGATAAGCTCTCTTTTGAGCAAAAGTGCGTCCGTGAGGACGTTAACACCATTCAGGGATTTTCCCCTGCTTGCATATTAGGTAGTGTTCTCCCTCTGCCCTGCCTCTCAGATTGGCTACTTTGTATTGTTATTGTGCCGCAAACGCTGTGTTCTTCCTGTCGGTGCCTATAACATTGGCAGCTTGATACTATGTATGCTGGATATCTTCCTACTGTTTATGATATATTGAATCCATAAAAATATTTTTGCCATTATGTTTTAATTGAGCAAGCGAATAAATGTTTTTTTTAGTAATGGTTACTCTCTGTCTCTGACTCTGCTCTATAAGACAGGTGTGCGCCGTATATCTCCCAGCTTTATATTCTTTTGTCCCTATATATTTCAATGAGATAATACTCTTTGGACAATTTTGAGAATATTATATTTGTTTTCTTTGCACTTTTACAAGTGTGGCTCTCTGGTGTAGCTAGATCCAGCTCACTTGTGATTTAATTAGATGATCCAATTGTCAACTCCTGTATGCTGCCCCTATTAACTACTTATTGCTTTTCTTCAATAACACAATAAAAGGGTAATCAAAACTCCAAGAATATAAAACAACCAGTACCTTAAAATACCTGTCAATACGTCAAACATACAAAAGGTTAGGGAAAAACAAGAGTGAAAGTATAGCTAACCTTTCTATTTTGCAAAAATGCCAAAGTATATAGAAAGAATCCAATCAATATTATAATAAATATACATGCAAAATGCATTCAGATTGATGTTTAAAAGAAAAAAAATTGATATTACAATATAAACTTGTGAAATTAATCAACAGAAATAACAGAGGGCAAACAATTAATTGAAAAGAATTTATATTTGGGACCCAAATAGTCTCTCCCTAGGAATCTCATATTATTTCATCAATGGTTAAAAACTTTAAATATTAGGATGAAGAATCTCATGATAAGGATCCTTTAAAAAACCATAAAAATGATAATTGTGACTGATAAGTGAAAATTAATTATTCAATGTATATCATAATTCTAAATTTTATTATGAATTTAATAGTGTTCCACAATAACTAGAATATTGTGCTACAAAATAGAAGTTGCAATTAATACTATTTGAAGGAGAAAATTAAAGAGAGAGTTTCTTTTCTTTAACCTATGACACCCAGTATTTCTGTTCTATTAAACTTCAACCAGACTACACGTTACATGTATATTTATTATATATATATTTATTTGTTTGTCTGTATATATTATACAGTTGTTTTGCATTCAGTCATTGACTTTCTGTGAGAGGGAAGGGGCTTTATCTCAAAAAGTATTTTACAAATTAAGCTGAAATTTCCCACTGTCTGTGGAGAATCTACTGTTCTGCATGCCAAGTGTTGGGGTTATCCCGCCCTTGATCCTTCAGTCTGATTGGGATCTCACAAACAATCTTTGTTTAAGTAGTCATATCAATATCTGAAAAATAAGAGTGGTTAAGATAGCCGGCGAGAGAAAGGACACAAACTCATTGGTTGTATCAATGAAGCATTCTCTGATTTTATTGGGTACACAAGCGGTGTTATATAGAAAAGTAAAAGCGTAGGTAGCGTAACTCTAACCAATCATAGCAATAGTATAATGAGTAGGTAGCGTAACTTGGACCAATCATAGTAATAGTCCATTTATGAGGAACTAGGTACTTTTTACTGGCCACAAAAACATGTTTACAATAGCACTTTCCACCCACGATATTATATGAACTTTAATACCGAGAAATGGCTTAACCACACTTGCGTCATTTAGCACTTTTTCTTGCAAATACAACCTACTTTTATAATTATAGAACCATAGCCTTCCTGTTGCCTGCCACTTCCCTATACATTCACCCTAGATATGATATTTAGCAAAAGCTATATCAAAGCAGTACTTCAGCTATAAAGAAAATGAATAAAAGTTTGACATAGTTTTATCTTTAAAGGAACACGCGCCTCTTTCACAAGTTTTATGAAAAAAAAAATCTACAGTTTTTGGGAAGGCAGACCTCAGTGTACAGAGTGTCTAGCCTTTTTTGTTAGAAATATAATGTTTCAGGAGAGTACCTTTGGGGGTGAGATTTGTGAGAAATTGATAGAATTTTTTAAATTTGAGAAAATATGCCCCATTTCATAGTGTTGCACATATCAATGGACAGTCCATAGTGTACTCAGGCTTCACAGGAGAAAGATGGCTGACTTCTCCCACCCACATTTTATTTCTGTTTTCTGGCAGGGAAATCAGTCATGTTACCTCCTCATGGTGGGCTGGGGAATGTTTTGGGGTTGAGGGGGACACAGTGTAAATATAAGGTTTGTTATAACTCATAACTCATTACTAATAATAAAGGTTTATAATCTTCTGAAAGACTGTAGCAGGCTCCATGTTGTTGCCCACCCTCTGTGATGTCATATAATTTATTCAGTGCAATGAGCAAGGGAGTGCAGGAGATTTGAATGCCATGTAATGAAGAAAGATACAGAGTGAGATGTGTTTCTATGGGAATTTGTGCTCATTCATGGGCACAGAAGGCCTGGCTCACAATCTGTATCCCAGTTCATCCCAAAGGTGCTCAATGGGGTTGAGCTCAAGGTTCTGTAAGGGCCAGTAAAGCTCTCACTTATGCAGAAGCTGTGCATAAGGCCTCAATACAAAGAATTATTCGGTAGGCAGTTAGTTTTCTTATTTTTACCTTATCCTTAAAATAGACGGCTAATCACTGATCTTTTGGATTATTCACAAAGGTGTTAACTGATTTAAATACTACACTTAGTATTATTGCAGTTTTCTCTTCCTTTTTCCCCATCACTATTATTTTGTTCGGAGCATCACTAAGATATCTCAAGTTTTAACCACATTGAAGTTTTCCTTGGACTACACTATCCAGACACAGTGTCTGCCACTACTATATTAATTGATCTACTACTCAGGCTCTGTACACCTGGGAGCCAACTTCTGAACACTAGCTGCCCTGATCAATATCAGTAGTGCGAGATATATATATATATATATATATATATATATATATGTGAGAGAGAGAGAGAGAGAGAGAGAGAGAGAGAGAGGCACTCTAGCCATTACTCAGTTACACATATATATATATATGTATAGCAACTCTGAGGCATTTTAAAAGGACGTCAAAGAAATATGGTCCACAACGGAATTACCAACGTTTCAGAACATTAATTGTTCTTTCCTCAGGGCATACAACAAGACATAATGCAAAAAACACCATATTTATACAAAAATACAAGCACCCACTTACCCCACCTGTGTCAGCATGTAGCGTTCGGCTCCAAGCCGGCTGGTTCGGTGATCACGTGGACCGGAAGCCGGAAGAGGCGGATCCAGATGTCTCAGGGCACCATGCCACCGGCGGCCATGGAAACCACTATATGCTACAAAAGAGTAAACAAATACACATGATGGGCCTGATCCAGACCTGTACTAACGCTCAGCGTTACATCGTGGGACTCCCCCTGACCTATCGTATTTACAATCCCTTATGCCGGCTGAAGGCTACCCTAACATCAGCTGGAGTAAGGGAGTGTAAATACGCTGGGACGGCGGCATTAATACGACAACGCCGCCCTCCCAGCCTCATTACACTCTCTCCCCCCGCCTCCCTGCACTAACCTCAGCATAGTAACGCTGGGGGACGCCCCCTTCAGCGTTACTACGCTGGTGTTACGGACACCGTATCCACGATTGGGCATTGCCATAGTTACGCAACATCTGCCCGGCGCATGCGTAGATCGGTTTTTCAGCCCTGTAGCATGCGTAGATCGGTTTTAATTAACTACGGCTAGCGTAGCTCTGGATCAGCTCTTTTGAAACATCAAAGATCGGCAAATCTAGCAAGCGGTCTACAGCAATAGGCTATCACTAATAGTCATCTTCAAGGTTTAAGTTGTCATCGTCCTTATAACCCTTATCATCGCACAATATTAGCTCATCCCCACTGGAATCCATCGTGACAATCTCTGATTGCAATTTGCGGCAAATTTTTTATTATAAAATAAGCAGTTAATTTTAATGAACATCAATTTCTCAAAATCTTTAGGGTTTAGCCTCCTACACCGGTCGCTCACAATTTCTCAGTTGCGCTCTATACAATGCTGAGCCTTGAATTTCTATCAGCGCAGCCTGATTAAGCCTTACAAGCATGCTGCGCTTTGTTTTTGCAAGGGGGATTTTTCAATGGAAAATTGCGGTGCTTTTCTATTGAAAAGCACAGTGGTTTAGCCTTTGAAAAACCGATGCATCTCGACGGATAATTAAAATTGCGGGAAAAAAGTGACGCTTAGTGAATACCGCGATTTTAACCTAAAAATCATGAGAAAATTGCGGCGAGACCAGTTGATTTCTAATCGCTTGAAAAAAAACAACTTTTGTAAATATACCCCCCGGAGAGACAGCAGGAAATGTGTCATATGCAACTTGAGCTGACAAGATGCTCACAAGTAACTCTTTGCATGTTAAGGTCTGCGTCATTTGGAAAAAAAAAATGACATAGCACTTAAACCTACAATTGGGCATGGTCGCTAAAATGTTGTGATGAGATTTCAAGCTGTTGCTAACCTTTGTGTTCTCTGATGGTTTGAATGAAGAATGTGATCTACAAGTCCAACATACAGTACATAGCATAATTACTTACAATTATCTCCTGCATCAGTGTCTCCTGCTTCTTTTCCATATACTTAATTAAGGGGATGACCTGACTTAGGTTAGGGTTTCAGTATCTTGAATAAAACTGAGATTATTCTCCAGTGTGCTGCAGTAAGGTAACTCCTTATCTCATGGCTTGACGTGCAAGTCTTGATGGCTTGTTGTTGTTCATCAAGGTTTAAAGAGCATCCTTTTGATTCTTTGTGAAGAAAATTCACAGCAGCAGCAGTGGCCTTTTTGCTTAAGGATTTCTTAAAGATTACCACCTCCAATCACCCCAAATAATTGTAAAATGTTTTAAATGTCATACGTGACACGTCAAACTATTAGTCACTACGGCTACGACAAATTCAGCTTTTTTGCAGGTTATTAAAATAGAATGATGATATGCCTTAAATAATGTAATGTGCACTGTACACACAGTGATAATACCAACTGGTCCAAACACCCAAAATAAACGTGACATTCCAAATTCCACACATATGAGGGTATCTCTTTTTTGTTTGTGACTGTGAGGGATATTATTAATATGTTTGCACAATGTGTCCATTATCAGTATCTATTATTAAATCCTGCTGTAGTAATCACTTTTGGTAAAGGCAAAGAGGAGCTCAGTACTGGATGTTGGGTATAGTGGAGCATAGAGTAAGTATAGGAAAAGGAGAGAGAAATAGAAAACAAAATAGAGCAGCAAAGCTTAATAATAAATGTTTTAGCTGTACTCACAAGTTTGGCCACTTGTATGGTGGCTTTCAAGGCTTTCTTTAGACTTCGTCCTACATTGTAGATGTTGCAATTCTCTGGTCGGTTGTTAGGAGATGGGGCAGTTTCGGCAGGTGGTTTGCAGTTGTCTCTCAGCGGTCCCACAGACCAGGTTGTTTTGTTGGACATCTGGAGGAGTGCCTAGCCTGCTGGTGTCCCATTCTCTCCATCTGGGTAACGGGGTTGCTACCACGTTCATCGGCTGCTGGAGTGATGATTGACTGATTGATGTCAATCCTGCAGTACAGGAGTAGACACATTCTCTCCTGTCATTGCCTTGGAAGGGTTCAGAGATGTAAACCTTTACATTCTATTCAGATCTTTATTTCACTTGTTAAAATAACAAAAATCATGTACAAGGCACTTGCCTTGAAAGAAAAATGTTTTTTTATTTACATAAAACCTAACAATTCAGAAATTTTCTTATAACATTCAATACAGTGCTCGACGTGGAAATTTAGAAGTGGGGGTATGTAAATTTCAGCACCAGATGTGTCTTGAGTTTGGCAAAGTAAACAGGTCAACAATGATTAATCACATTGTGTACATGTCATGTGGGTCATGACTTCTACACTGAACGCTTCATGTTTAATTAAATGATCTGGTTACCGCTAGGGAAAAACAATTATAGCTCCCACACAGGGCCATTTCTAGGGGCGGGCGAGCATTATTGTCCCCTACTTCTGTTTGTCCAACCAACCTTATTGCCCCTCCTTTTGCCCAGCTAGCTTTATTGCACCTAATTTCTGTGTGTCCAACCAAGCCTTATTGTCCCTTCCTTCTGTGTTGCCAGCCAGTCTTATAGCCCCCTCTTTACTTGTGTCCAGTCAGCCTTATTGTCCCCTCCTTCTGTTTGTCCAACCAGCATTATTGACCCTTCTTTTGTGTTCCCAGCCAGCCTTATTGCCCCCTCCTTCTTTGTCCAGCCAGCCTTATTGCTCTCTCTTTATTTGTGTCCATTCACGGTTATTGTCCCCTCCTTTTGTTTGTTTGTCCTGCCAGCATTATTGCCCGTTCTTTTGTGTGCCCAGCCAGCCTTATTGTCCCCTCCTTCATTGTCCAGTTAGCCTTATTGCCCCCTCTTTATTTGTGTCCAATCACCCTTATTGTCTCCTCTTTCTGTTTGTTTGTCCAACTAGCATTACTGTCCCCTCCTTGTTTGTCCAATCTTATAGACCCTCTTTATGAGTGACCACCCAGCCATATTGTCCCCCCTGTGTCCAGACTGTGTCCCTTACTTCAGTTTTGCCCAGCCTTAGTGCCCCTTTTTTGTCCAGACAACATTATTACCCCCAACATTGTGTGCAGTCAGCCTTATTGTCCCCTCTGTGTCCAGCCAGTCTTATAGCCCCTCTTTATGAGTGCCTACCCAGCCTTATTGCTCCTTTGTCCAGTCAGCCTTATTGCTCCCCACCTTAGTTGTTTCCACCCAGCCTTATTGCTCCTCCTTCTGTGTCCAACTAGAATTATTGCCCCTCTATGTGTGTCCATTCAGCCCTATTGCCCTTTTCCAGTCCAGCTTCCCAATCCCCCATTACAACTTCCCATTCCCAAACTACTTTTTAAACCAACTAATAAACTTACCTTTCCTGTGTCTTCCGGCTCTCTCCTCCACGGTGCGCACTCTGCAGTCTAAAGATGCTCACATGACCTTAGGTCATTTTTGGCTGTCTCTATTTCGAATAACAGCCATTTAAAAAAAAAAAATTAATGGGTAAGTATGCCATCATATTGATGGGCCTTTGACTAATTGCTAATAATGGAATGTATGTACAGGTAAGAGTGCATTAGGTACGGCCATCCGCAGCGACCTCACACGTCCTGCCCCACAACCCACCCCCATCTCAAATCAGTGATTGCGATCATTAAATCACAGCTGGTGGTGCTGCTGCTGATGCTTGTACTGCTGCTGCTGCGGGTGAAGCCTCATCACAGAAGGGGACCAAGAAGTCTATCCGTTTCAAGCAACAATTGTCTGTGGAACAAGCTTTTGCTAGTGGAACAAGTATGACAGCAGCCACCCTGTAGCAGAGCGCATAACTAAAGCCATGACAGCAGTGATCGCAGTAGATTTACATCCTATATAAGATTAGTCGAGGTCATATGTCCACAGTACCGAATTCCATTGCGATTCTACTTTTCCAGGACAGCATTTCCAGAACTATACCATGATATAAAAAGAAAAGTGATTTGTTGTCTACAAAATGTCATTGTAGCGATTATTCATATAACGAGAGATATGTGGACAAGCGGTACTGGTCAAACGAAAGATTACATGACTGTGAAAGCACACTGGGTAGGGGAATCACCTTCAGCAGCAGCAGCAACAGCAGTCATTCACTGCCAGCTCATTCACATACAGGCTGCTCTTTGCATCACCGGTTTCATAAAGAAGCATACCCAAGTCAATATTTTGGATTAATTATGTGACGTGTTGGCTAACTGGCTGACTCCACTACAACTGTCCACAAGCTTCGCGGTTTCAGATAGCGGAAGTAACATTTTACATGCATTGCAAATTGGAAAATTTGACCATATACCATGTTTTGCACACATAATCAACTTGGTGGTGCAGCATTTCTTAAAAAATTACAGATTTGTCCAAGAAATGCTCATTCGCCTACCGCCTGCCTTGCATGAGCTTCAAGAAAAGTTTCATTTGCCATCACACCAACTGAAGCAAGCGGTATAACTAGGTGGAATTCGAAAAATGATCACTATATTTTGGCAACCATGCTTGATCTTAGGTTTATGTGCTATGGCAGGTCCGGATGACACAGATCTTATGAGCTGTAAACAGCTACTTGTGAGCAACTTGTCAGATTAAGTTGCACATAACATGTCTCTTCCTTCAGCTTTTCCAGGAACTTCTACTGCCAGGAAACAACTGTCATTTCAAACACAAGCACTGGTGATGGAGAGTCAACACAGCGCACCACAGTCAGAGATTATGATATCTGGGTGGGATTAAAAGACATGGCCACATGGAGGATGATTACATGAATAATAATTATCAAATTTGCACATCATCAAATCCACTTCAATACTGGGAGGAAAATAAGTTAAGGTGGACACTATTATTCAAATTAGCAATAAGCTACTTAAAGCTGCTCTGTAAAAGAGTATTTAGCACAGTGATACGCGACGAAGGCTAAACCCCAAAAACATCGAGAATCTGATCTTCATTAAAATGAACAACTCGTTGTTTTTTTGATGAACATACTAGCAACAAAGGGCCATCAGACAGTGTAACGGCTGACTCTACTGGGGATGAGATAATATTGTATGATGACGATATCAACAAAAGTGATGAGGATAGTGGTGAGGAGGATGACAACTCAAACCTTGAGGATATTTAGGCCTGTTAGCCAGAATTACATCTCCGTACCAAAAAGACCGCCTTTCTCTCTCCTTTACCACTTCCTTTCTTTACCACTCTAATGTCTCTTCCAAAAAACAAAAATTGTAAACTTAGGTGGGAGCCCGAACGAACCAAGCACGGGTGGTGGGAGGGCTCAAGGACATAAAATTGCCCCTTAAAAGGACAATGCCACAGTTTTTTTTACAAAGGGCTAGTTATCCTGTTGATTTTTATTCTCCAGCGATGTGTGGCGATTTTTTTTTAGTATTAATTCGCTGCGATTAAGCTTTTAATCGCTGTGAATTAACCATTAAAAAATAGCCACATATCATGGTCCTTATAGATACAATACACACAGTGTAATAAATGAAATACACACAGTGCCCCTAATAAATTAAATACACACACCAATGTCTCGGATGAAGATAGAAGACTTCAGAAAAGTGAGTATTCTATTTATTTAATTTTGTTCCATACATTTTGATGTATTCAATCTTTATTTATATTATGAAGATAATGGGACACTATTACATTATTACATATAATGGGGCAGTATGTGTGTTTGTTATATAACGGGCAACTATTTATCATTATACTGTATCGGGGCACTATTACATTCTTCTATATAACGGGCATTATTTGTCATTACTCTGTATCGGGGCACTATTACATTATTCTATATAATGCGGCACTATCTCATTATTCTATCTAATGGGGCACTGTGTGTATTTCATTTATTACAGGCACTGTGTGTATTTCATTTATTACATGCACTGGGGCAGATCCAGAACAAAGCTTGTGAGCGAATTTACGCATGGCGGACACGTAAAATCGCGTTTTGGTAAGTACTGCACATGCGCACCATAGAAAATACGCTCCGTAACGTAGCATAAATGTGAACATTTGGGCCATTTACGTATTTGTCACGTAAATCCGTACGTGTGGTTGTGCCAATTTTCCGTGAGTCAAAAATACATCTGAAATACGCTATATAGGCGGGGTTTGTATTTAAAGTGTACAGTATGGGCGAGCTTAGCGTAAATACGTGTTGTACATGTGCGGATGAAACCGGTTACCTGGGCAAAAGTTAAGGTAGGGTTTGGAAAGCGGAACTCGCACAAAATACGTACATTCAAGGGGTGTGCCAAGGGGAGTGTATAGAAGGTATGCACTTGTAAATACGCTACGCTAGTAAACGGATTGCAAGCGGAGTTCTGGATCTACCCCACTGTGTGTATTTCATTTATTTTGGGCACTATATATGTATTATATCTAAAAGGGGAACTATGTGTATTTCATTTATAACGGGGAACTTTGTGTATTGTATCTATAAGGGGCACTATGTGTATTATTGATATTATTGGGCTACTATATGATTTTTTACATATTCGGCATACATATTGTATGTGGCGGCATGCCATTAACCCATGGCATGCTGCTGCGTATGGTAGTAAAAGGTACTGCATGCCCTGCAATACATGGGAATGCTGTGCGATGCCACAGCAAGGGTTAAGTGCATGCCGTGGCTGTGATTTTTTTTTTAAAGGTTAAAAGTGTTTTTTATTTTTTTATAATAAATAATAAATAAATGTTATTTTTATTATTATTTTTTTTACAGTTTAAACGTGTTTTTTTTTTTTCTAAGTGGGTGTTGATTTGAACAAAATCGCATCCACTTGTAAATGCAACTAAAACATTTATTATCCACTTATCAAGCAGTACTCTATTTTGTTTCTATCTCTCTATTCTTTATCTTTTACCTTTACTTACTCTATGCTACACAATACCCAACATCCGTCAAGTGATTACTATGGATGTTTAATATCCCTCTCAGTCACAATACCCTAGTATTTGCAGCACTTTTTGCAACTAATTGGAATTAACCTTTGTATGTGCAATGCTATCGGGACACTGACCTGTGACAGCAGCTCATTTACCCAGTTTTACAGATACATGATCTTGAGTGCTGGTTTCTGACATTTCTGTTTGTAAAGATTTATCTTCCCAAACAGCAGCAGGTTTCACTATCTGAATGGGTATTCTCACAGATAAATATTTTAGAATAGGGAAAGTTTACAAACAGAATAAGACCTAGCAGCTATCACTGGGTACAATGGAAATGACATGTGCAGAAGGTTCCTAGCATTAGAAAAATTATTTTAAAAAAACAAAACATTTATACCATTGAGAAGATAGAATAAAACAAACCGTAAATCAGACCTTAGAACCTAACCAGAGATATACAAAAAATTTGGTTACTCATACTAACGATATATGACCCACCAATAAAATGTACAAAATTGCAACACTCTAAATAGTGGATCCAAGGTGAATTCATAGACCACAGGGGGGAAAAATGAAAAAAACATTCAGCTCATCCACCTCAGACTGACCCTTTACAATATATGACTCTGAAGATGAAGTACACTACACAAAGCAAATATCAGAATCTTTCGGACAAGGGTGACTAGATGTAGATTTAATCAAAATTTTATAGCTGGATTCTTTCACAGACCCATGCACCTCCCTATATTGTAAAACTGTCACAATGAGTTGTGCACTGCACAGTACACACAGTAATATAACAACCTCCTCCAAATACCTCCATAAAATGTGACACGTTCTTATAAATAAATACATTTGTTCCAGTGGTCGCTGTAAAAGCAGGTAGTACTGAATTTTGCCAAGCAAGAAAACACATAACGGGAAATAACATAAAGGGAAGTGCTACTTAGTCCTAACAGAAACATAAAATAGCGTCTTAAGTCCTATTTTGATAGCTAATTTTAATAGCACATGTTATTATAACACATTCTACACACAATTGCAACCTTATCTATAACTGGAAGTATCCAGCAAATACGGCTGAACGTGGATACGTTGCACGTGTATTATACCTGAGTCACATAGATACACCACATATTGCATTCAAATTGCATTCAGATATGGATTTGGTCCCATGACTGAAGCAGCATCCCTCAGCAGGTGGTACCCTTGGCAACTGTCCGGCCAGACCACGCCTCATGTCACCCCTGGACAAAGCCCACCTAAAGCTACCAAACAATACAGGGAGGACGCCTGTGATGTTTATTAGGGTTGCCGATATTTCATTGCTTAACTCCAGGAAATCTCGGAGGGAAGCCATAGATGAATGCATGGGAGCAGGGCTTTATGCCGCAATCTATGCAACTTGCACGTGAGGCCCTACCCCCTGACCATCAATGCTATTTTTCTAAGTATTACTAGGGATGGGGCAGGCTTGATGACACACATTGCATCATCAAGTCCCGCCCTGCCCCTAGTAACACTGGTGTAGATCCAGACCAACACACGTCTTACGGACGTGCATGATCTGGAGTTACTACAGCGTAGCGGGGAGTGCATGCCCCCTGCACTCCCAGCTAAAGGTAGTAGATTGCTACATTAAAAATTACGACTTGGTCTGCAGACTTACGTCCGCAGACCTTGTCGCGCTGGGCCTTCCCCCGCCCCGCTATCTAATTTAAATGCCTATCGCTGCCTAGATGGTGGAGATATGGCAATACTTAAACCACTGGCCAGCCTCTTTAACATACCGGCCAGCGTACATAACTAACGTTAGGTCTGCCGGCCGGAATGCTAGCATAGCTATGATGCGCACATCATAGCTGCCAGTGGAATTACGCAAGCACAGTGTGTAATTCAGCTGGCGTCTGTAGCCCAGGATCTGGGCCACTAGGAGCAGTAGTGTTGCTAGAAAAGGGGGTTTGCATGAAACCACAGCCTCAAGTCCACTGCAGGAGATTTGCAGCCTCTCCTAGGAAACCAGGAGAGCCTGAATTTCGTGAATCTCCTGGATATTCCAGCAATCCTGATCTATATATAATACAAATAGTACACCTGTGATCTATATATAATGGAGTTAGATTACCAGTATCTGCCAAACAATAAATATCTCTCACAAGTGCCTGCAGAACAATAGATAGTACAGAAGTGACCACTATGAAATACAGATATCACAATCAGTGGCAAATTTAGGATTTCTGATGGTAGTAACACATGAGGGGTATATTAGAGGTCTGAAGCTGGTACACTATATAGAGCACATGTGGAGTATAATAGAGGACCGGATCCAGAATTAATAGCGTCAGGTGATTTACGCACGCAAGGTGCGTAAATCACCTGACTGAACGGAGGGCGCATGCGCCCTCCAGATGTTACGCTAGGATTACTATAGTAATCCTAGCGTTTAAGCAATCGGACGGAA
>WWET01003215.1:68979-96952 GCA_011038615.1 Limnodynastes dumerilii | reverse complement strand
GCAGTTCAGTTCTGGGCACCAATCCATAAAAAAGACATATTGGAGGGCAACAAAATTGTTAAAGGGTATGGAGTCATTGAGCTATGAGGAAAGGCTAGCCAGTTTAGACATGTTTACTTTAGAAAAGAGGCGTCTAAGAGGAGATATGATCAATATATACAAATACATCATGGGTCAATACAGAGAACTTTCAAAGGAACTTTTTACCCCAAGGACTGTACACAGGACACGGGGGCACCAGGTAAGGTTAGAGGAAAAGAAGTTTCACAACCAGCAAAGGAAAGGGTTCTTCACAGTAAGGGCAGTCAGGATGTGGAATTCACTGCCAGAAAAGGTTGTGATGGCGGTTTCACTTGATATGTTTAAGAAAGGATTAGATAAGTTTTTAGCAGAAAAGGACATCAAGGGTTACCGGGATCGCTAATTTAAATAAAGGACAGTAGTGGAGCCAGGGAGAAATGTATTTATTTACTTATCTATTTTTTATGATTGCAACAGTTTGGAGGTTGCTTCATATGGATTAACTTCAAATATAAAGATAGGGATCGCAGGAGATCCAAAATAGGTTTAACTTGAGGTTGTCTTTTTTCAACCTCATCAACTATGTAACTATGTATGTAAGTGTGAATCAGGCCCGTGGTTATCATTTTTCTGTAGATCTGTTAATCGTTCTTACTTATCTGCTCTATTCGTATATTTAGGAACGTTTCTAAATTCTTTCTTAAGTGTGAATCAGGCCCAGTATGTCTACATTAAATTCAATACCAGTGGCTAAACAGTTCCACTGCTGGATGGTCACCTAATTAGCACAAGCAATATGCTCCAGCGCCCAAAAAGTAAAGATGATTCCTAGCTTCTGCCATGAGGTCTGAATGGTGTATTTCTCCGTTTAGCCAAAAAAGAGATAATAACAGCAAATGCAGTATGAATAATTGAAGAGCAGAGTAATTGTCTTTAGATATTCGCGCTAAGTGAGAAAAGCTGTGACTGATGCGTTTCTCCCAAATAGGGTTTTATCAAAGAGAGGCTGGAACTTTCATTGATGTGTTCCTTAAGTAATACAGACAAACGCTGTAATACTCTGCAAAGAGCAGAGTCGGGAATCTTCTGTGCATGAGAATGGAGCACACAATGTATGAATTAGCAATTTGGTAAGTGACGGCAATCTCACTCCATTATTGTGCTTAAACTGCAGCTAATCACAGGATTTGATGGTATATCATGTTTGTATTGCTTAAAGAACACGTCCATTAAAGCGCCAGCCTTAATGTTGTAATCTCATTACATGTCATTCAAATTTCTGGCTCCCCCTACTCTGTGCAGTGAATACATTATGTGACATCAAAGTTGATGGGTCATTCAACATGGAGCCTGTTACAGCCCTTCAGAAGACTATAAACTTTTATTATTAGAATTATAATAAACCTAATATTTATACTGTATATTCCCCTCAACCACAAAATATTCCCCAGCCCATTAGAAGAATATAATGTAGCTGATATCCCTGCCACTCCAAATACTTGCTATACCTTGATGCCACTCCAAATGCTTGCTATACCTTGAGGGTAAATACATCCAAATATTATTGACTATACTGCAAAGTACATTTGCATATTTCCATAGATTTCTTACATTTTATTTGACCAATAGTCTGCACACTTTCTTTATCAGCATTAAAACTATACCCTGCACATGTCACTACCATATTATGGCCTATAGCTTGCACTCATTTCTAAAATCCTTTTGACTACACTGTACACGCTACTGAAAGAATTGTTAATAATTCACTGCACACTATACTATAAGATTAAGACACAATAATTTTCAGACGGTAAACAAAAATGACTAGCCAATCCAAACTTCAGAAATGATATTGACATGACAATGCCCAATCAAATGGTGTGACGCCTGATCAGACCATAATTGTTGAGCATTTTTCCCAGCCAAATTACGAAAAATTCATAACAACACAAATGTACACTACATTATAAATCTATTACTAATCTAAGAGAGTAACAAATCTCAAATGCACCTCAAAATCCCCCATGACAAAAGATTCTCCCACACTGAGCTACTCATCTTAACTCGCCTGATGGAATCCCTGAGCCCAGATCACCACAGGAATCATCGCATTAGGTCTCAGTGCCTGAGAGTTCAGTCTAGGATTAGACGTATAGGGGGGAGAGAGTGAACAAAAAACTAAAAATTAACAAGGTGAATCATGTGCTCCAAGAGCAGATTGTGGCTTATCAAGATGTAATGTCTGATAGCCAGTTAGGTGCTGTGATGGATTATGAAATGTCTTATTGTTTATTTCTTTTGATTTGACTTTAGGATATTTCTTCTGTTTAGTTTGCTAAGTCTAAAAAACTTACTTTGGACATTAAAAACATTCTCAAAAGCTAACAGGCAAGAACAGTCTTGACATTTTTCTAATGATTTACCCTGCAAGATTGTGTAAGGTTAATGCTGGTAATCATTCTTAGGTCCAGATTTACTAAGCTGCGGGTTTGGAAGAGTGATGTTGCCCATAGAAAGATTCAGATCCCATAGATCAGATTCTAGCTCTCATTTTCCTATTACATACTAGAGAAAATCAGCTAGAATCCGATTGGTTGCTATGGGCAACATCTCCACTTTTCCAAACCTGCAGCTTAGTAAATCTGGTCCTTAAGGTTTAGGTTGACATTCTACTCTTTATCACTATTGTTTATATCATCATCCGTATAATAATAACTCGTCCTCATTGGAATCCACAGTGACAGTCTCTGATTGCGAATTGTGGCACACTTGTTCATCACCGGATCCACACATAGTACCAATAGCCAATTTACATACGCAAATATCCAGATGTTACGTTAGTTTTACTAATGTAACAACCCTCGTACGGGACTTTGTCCCGTACAATGGCATTTACATATGAAGGGGCTGTGCTTCCCATCCACCCGCTAAGGTTACAGTGTGGGTGTCACCATCCACATGAGTGGATCAGCAGTGAAATACGCAACTGTCACTTAGGTAGACTCCAGGAATGGTCAAGAGTGTGTTAACTGCAGTTTAATGCCAAAAATGCAAAATCATGCACAAAAGCTCAATATGGAACTACATTAGAAACTACTAAGGAGGAAAGGGATCTAGGAATAATTATTTCATGTGACTTAAAGGTAGCCAAACAATGTAACAAAGCAATAAGAAAGGAATGTTTATAGATCGTTGGTACGACCTCACCTATAATACTGTGAAAAGTTCTGGAGGCCATATCTCCAGAAAGACATAAATACATTAGAGACTGTGCAAAGAAGAGCAGCTAAAATGGTCCATGGCCTGTGTCATAAAACATACCAAGAAAGGTTAGAGGAACTAAACATGTATAGCTTGGAGCAGAGAAAAGAAAGGGGGGATATGATAACAGCTTTCAAATATATCAAGGGTTGTGACCGGCTAGAGGAGGGTGGCATTTTTCAAAGGGAGAGCTGTAATAGTACATGAGGGCATAAATATAAAATGGAGGGTGGTAGATTCAGAGGGAATGTGCGAAAAAATTACTTTACTGAAAGGGTGATAGATAAGTGGAATAGCCTTCCATCCGAGGTGGTTGAGGCTAACACAGTTTAAACCTGCTTGGGATAAATGTAATTATATCCTAAATCTCAAACTAAATTGAAAGTAAATAGGATCTAGGGTCAATATAGTTTTAAACAAACTGAGCAGACTGGATGGGCCATGTGGCTCTTATCTGCCATCACTTTCTATGTTTCTGTGTTTCTATGTTAAAGCTGCCTTATGGCAGTGAAAGTCACACTTGTTACAAGTGATAGAGGGGAGTGACAGGGGGAGTTCACTGCCCTCTCTCATGTGGACTATGACAGTGGCAGTGGGAAAGAGGAGTGCAGAGTGGAACCAAATTCCGGAGAGATCCAGACTCACATCACTGCACCAAGATGCCCCTGCGGCGTCCAGGGTGCATTGCGGCACTGTGGCGAGCCAATTAGGGCTTGCCACGTCACCACTCCAATCTATCCTGGCAGCAAGGTATTTAAACTACTTCGTGGGCTAGAGCAGGCAGCTCCCGGCTGAAAGCTGAAGAAGGAGGAACCAGTAGCAGGAGGACGTCGTGGCAATAGACCCCAGAAAGGAAGGGGGGTAGAAGAAAAAGGCCAGAAGCGTCCGAAGTTAGTGGAAGCCTGGCCCTGGAGGTGGCGCACAGAAAAGAGATTGGAAATAGCAGTGCTGGAAGGAGAGCAAGGGAGGCATGCAAAAGAGCTCCACTTGTCCTCCACTGTCTCCCATCCTGCACGGATAAGTAAGTGGCTGTAGCACCTGGCACCCCTGGGTAATGAGCATCAAGGCCCTAACACTGCAGGTGCACAACCTGCCTGGGCAAACAGCAGTGGGCAGCACCCAGTTCCACCCTCCCCCTTGAATCCCTTCAGAATTTCTACCCACTGTCACCACTGTTTCCCACTTTCTATTCTGACCATTCTTTCTATCTACCCACACCACACACACACACACAGCTCAGGTCTAGACTGAATCCTCCAACCCCACTGGACCACCAGGGATTTGGCTCACTAGGCCCCCGTAGAACAGGACATTAGGCCCTATAGCTAGAGGGTGATCCCATTGTTAAAGGGTATTAGACCGTATGGTAAATAATGGCAGTAGGCCCTGAGGTGGTTAGAGGGTGCTAGGCCTATTTCGGTTACTATTGGCCTCTAAGCCTATGTTAGCTCACTAGGGTACAGGGCACAGAAGGGTGATAGTTCCTGTATAGGCCACAGGGAGCTCTAGGCTCCAGAGAGTGGTTAGAGGGCCAAAAGGAAAACAAATAAGATCCTATAGAAAGCTACCAGATTGTTCCCCAAATAGGTTTACAAAATGTATAAAACAAAAAACTTTATTAAAATTGGTTTAAAAAGCGAATATTAAGAAGTGAATAAAAATATATATAACAAAATAGCCTCAAAACACTATATATATATATATATGTATAATAAGCTGAAGACTTGCTCATATTCAAATAATAAAACAGTCTATAAATGTCTTTATAATTATAAGTATTGAGTCCAAGAAAATGCACTAGTGCAAGTAGAGGATTCTAATATGTATAGCAGGGACTAGGTTATTAATAATGAGCATAGAGAGCTTTTAGCATGGAGATCTTGTTCATTTAAATAGTATTTAGAGCTATAAGAATGAGTCAAAATGAGAGACATAGCAACCCTGTATAGGCTATCTATATGAGGCGACTACAAACGCTCTCATATAACAAGGTGAACTTACTAGCTATATATTAGTTTGAATAGTATTCAAAACTAAGAGAATGAGTAAAAAATGAGAGAAATAGCAAACAGTATAGGCTATCTATATGAGGCGACTACAAGCGCTCTCATAGAACAGGCTAAACTCACTAGCTATAAGTCTAATTGTCAGCATCCAATTTTAGTGTTAGAGGCTAAAGGGAACGACCGACGCACATTTTGCTAAGGCTTTATCAAGGCACTGAGCCGCGGGCTGTGCTGACAGTTCTAATAAGGCCAAGGGGAGGGACAATTTCTGAACACCACCAATGAGTAGAGGGGTGTGTAAAAGAGGCATATGAGACAGCCAATCAGAAGAGGAGGAAAGACAGACCAACGGAAACGATAACAGGAGACGTGTCACACCATCCAAGACAGTGCACTGCTATGGGTGCGAAATGTGCATCCACGTATGTAAATTTATATTTAGGATGATGGGGGAGAGATCACGTCTTTTGTGAGAAACATGAACATTTCACCCGATATCATCTATGTAGCAGCCTGGTGGCGCTACATAGATGATATTTTCATTTTATGGGAAGGGGACAGCTCTATCTTTTGGGAATATACAGAGATATTAAACAATAATAATAATAATAATAATATATAATAATCATATATAATAATCATATATAATCATAATAATAATCATAATCTAAAACTTACAGCTCTTATAAGTGATGTCTCTATAGACTTTCTGGATATTACGATTGGCATTAAATATGACAACACTATTGATTCAGACCTTTTTTTCGCAAAGAAACAGCCACTAACTCCATTCTCCATCATCAAAGTGTACACTTTCCTCCTGTATTAAGGGGTATTCCAAAGAACAAAACAAAATTGCTCTGACGAATTTACTTACGAATACAAAGATAAGGAACTCACAACCAGACTGCTTAATAGAGGATACCCCAAAAAATATATACGTAAAGCTAGATCTACAGTTGATAAAACGGCATGACGTCAGAGGATGCCGTGCCCGAGGTTATAAGTAAGGCCCCTGGCATGGCATATGTCATTCGCCGGAGGAACTCTGCAGGAGAAGGAGGACATTGCCATCGGAAGCAAGAATTGTCCCAGCAGGCGTCCAGATGAGTGTTGCCGGGCAACATAGATGACTACAGAACAGTGAGTATCTTAAATATTATTACATTGCAATTTAAAATGTTAAAAAAGAACTTTATATGTTGTTTGCAATTTTTAACATTACTAAGGGATTTTATGGCACGATTTTACAACGGGACATATGTTTATTAATTACTTATTATTGGGCACATATGCTAGGATATTTAGGGAGCTAAAGGCTCAGATTCATAACTAGAATGGAACATATAGGAACAGATTAATAACTATTACAGGACCTATAGGAACGTATGGTTAATTAGTAAGGGACCTAAGGGGACGGCTGCTGAAGTAGTTAGGGACCTAAGTGGGCATCTTCTATTATTAATAGGGATGGAGGACACATTAAATGTTAGAAAGAGGAACATAGCTCATGTAATAGAGGTTGGTAGTGGATGATTACTTTCTATTTTAACACTGTAACGGACTCAATATGCTGCCGGCAGCATGTCATTAACCCTTGGCATGCTGTTGCTTATAGCACTATAAGAGAAAGCATGCCCTGCAATACATAAGCGTGCTTTCACTTATAGTACTATAGGCAGCTGCATGCCAAGGGCGAAGTGCTTGCTGCGGCAGCCATTTTTTTTTTTTTTACACTTTTTATAATTTTTTTCACAGATCATGGGGGCTTATTCAAGCAAAGTGTGTGCCGATTTCTATGAAATTGACATTCGACCCCATGAGAATTAACTCGGGAGAGTTGACATCAAATCTCTGCCGATTTACTAAATCTCCCCCTTAGTAAATCCAGAGATTTGTATGTCATTCATGCAAAAAATCGCCAGAGATTTAAACAACGGCGATTTAAATCTCCACTCATCTCTCACGAATCTGTGGAGATTTTGCTTTAGTAAATCCAGCGATTTAAAAATCGCTGTTAAACTACTGCAATCTCTGGCGATTTTACTCAAATCACCCTTAGTAAATCTAGCCCCAAGACTCTATTTTAGCAACAAAAATGGATATTGTTGCTCCATGATTTTATTAGTGTATCAAGCCAATGCATATACAGTGTGGTTTCCTGCATTTAGGAAATCACCTACAAGCTATATGATTGGCGGGGAGATGTGTCTATCCATCCCGGGAGTGCCGTTGCCCTCGTCCACGGGAACGTTCACTCTCCTGTCTTGGATGGTGTGACACATCTCCTGTTATCGTTTCCATTGGTCTGTCTTTCCTCCTCTTCTGATTGGCTGTATCATATGCCTCTTTTACACACCCCTCTACTCATTGGTGGTGTTCAGGAATTGTCCCTCCCCTTGGCCTTATTAGAACTGTCAGCACAGCCCGCGGCTCAATGCCTTGATAAAGCCTTAGCGAAACGTGCCTCGGTCATTCCTTTTAGCCTCTAACACTAAAATTGGATGCTGACAATTAGACTTGTAGCTAGTGAGTTTAGCCTGTTCTATGAGAGTGCTTGTAGACGCCTCATATAGATAGCCTATACAGGGTTGCTATTTCTATCTTTTTTGACTCATTCTCTTAGTTTTGAATACTATTCAAATTAATGTGCAGCTAGTAAGTTCACCTTGGTCTATGAGAGCGCTTGTAGTCGCCTCATATAGATAGCCTATACAGGGTTGCTATGTCTCTCATTTTGACTCATTCTTCTAGCTCTAAATACTATTTAAATTAACAAGCTCTCCATGCTAAAAGCTCTCTATGCTCATTATTAATAACCTAGTCCCTGCTATACATATTAGAATCCTCTAGTTGCACTAGTGCATTTTCTTGGACTCAATACTTAGAAATATAAAGATATCTATGGACTGTCTTGGTATTTGAATATATGGAAGTCTTCAGCTTATTATACATATATAGAGTGTTTTGAGGCTATTTTGTTAAATATATTTTTATTCACTTCTTTATCTCTTCACTTTCCCCATTTTTTTATATTCGCTTTTTAAACCAATATTTAATAAAGTTTTTTTGTTTTATACATTTTTGACACCTATTTGGGGAGCAATCTGGTAGGAGTGCTTTCTATAGGATCTCATTTGTTTTCCTTTTTTTCTTCATATTAGTAGAGATTTTGACTGCACCCAGGGCTTATCTTACTAAAGAAATATAATGTACAGATAATTAAAAGCCCCTTTTCCATTTCTCCTCTTGTCAGTGCAGGTATTCCTTCATTTTTTTTCTTTACAGTGGTTAGAGTGCACCAGGCCCTGGTAAGGGCAGTGTTAGGAGATCACGAGGCTGGTGATGGGGAGGAGTACTTTGGATCTAAGAGTTCTCTTTCAGGTCAGCAGGTGGATTCATCTGGCAAAAGTAGGCAGTAAGTATCTATCCTGGTGTTTAGTGTGGTGTTTCCCTCTCATTCCGTGGGTGCGGAGATGGAACCAGGAGTCATGGAAAAAGGTTCTGTCCCACTTGCCAGGTATTGGTGAAAAGAGATGTCTGAGGCTTTTGTCAGTGATAACGAATACCTTGTCCGTGGCATAAGTCTCTCCCGCAGATTGTCACAATCTGGGTATGTATGGGATCAGTGGCAGGTTCCGAGGGGCGCGCAGGATGATGGGCACCGTAGTGGAAGCTGGAAGGCCGGAGGTAGTGCTTGTGCTTACAAAGTAGGTGGAACTAGGACGATCATGACTTTACAGCGGACTGCTGGACTGGATTGCTCCAGAGACTGGACTGGACAGGGGACTGCTGGACTGGACTGGATTGCTCCAGAGACTGGACTGGACAGTGGACTGCTGGACTGGACTGGATTGCTCCAGAGACTGGACTGGACAGCGGACTGCTGGACTAGACTGGATTGCTCCAGAGACTGATCTGGACAGCAGGCTGCTGGATAGCAGGCAGGCTGGTAACAGAGGTGCAGGTAATACTAGTAGCAGTAGTGCAGGTAATGCTGGTAGCTGTAGTGCAGATAATGCTGGTAGCTGTAGTGCAGGTAATGCTGGTAGCTGTAGTGCAGGTAATGCTGGTAGCTGTAGTTCAGGTAAGCTGGTGAGCTTGGAGGCTTCACTAGCAAGGGATTCAGGGAGCAGGATGCAAGACAAACTGGATGCAAGACAGGCTGAGCTGGATGCAAGACAGGCTGGAACCAGGCACCTTGAAGAACCAAGTTGTTCTGGCACTGAGGGATCAGTGCACAAGGTTTAAATAGCATGCCCAGTGCACGGATTGGCTGGAGGGATCATGTGTGCTGCAGAGGCAGCATCTGAGTGACTGCTGGGAATCACACCTGATATGTTTAAGAAAGGATTAGATACATTTTTAGCAGAAAAAGACATCCAGAGTTACCAGGATTGCTAATTTAAATAAAGGACAGTAGTGGAGCCAGGGAAAAATTTATTTATTTACTTATTTATTTTTTATGATTGCAACAGTTTGGAGGTTGCTTCATATGGATTAACTTCAAATATAAAGATAGGGATCGCAGGAGATCCAAAATAGGTTGTACTTGATGAACTGTTGTCTTTTTTCAACCCCTCAACTATGTAACTATGTAACATGACAGGAAGCAAGATGGCGACGCCCATGCACCAGAGGATGGTGGTGCAGGTGCCTAACACTATGCTGCAATGGACCCTGTGCAGGAGGCTGTCACTATTGGAGTGGCACCTCTGGAGGGCTGCAGAGCGGGTATGACGTGGGAGAGCCGCTGACAGACAGCTCCTGGTCATGTAAGTGCGGCGGTATTTGCTGCTGAGTGTGACATCACCTCTTTTACAGGTGGCCTTTGGACACCTAAGCTGTGCCTTGGAAGGGTGCTTGGCAAGAAATTTTCTGACGAGTCTTGGCATTTTGACATCAGAAGCGCGGATCCATGCACGATCCTCAGGACCGAACCCCTTTCAATCTACCAGATATTGGATGTCACCATGGCAGACACGAGCATCCACAATCTCCTTGACCTCGTGCTCATTCTTGATGGTACCAGCGATCTTAGATGATTTTTTAACAGGCGAGTAGAATTTTTTGATTACCAGAGGTTTGAGTAAAGAGATGTGAAATACGTTAGGGATCCAGAGGCACGGAGGAAGATCTAGCTTATAAGCTACAGGGCCAATGAATCAGGGTGCAAATTTTATCAATGGAATTCTGAGCCATAGATTTTTGGAGGACAGTCAAACTGTTTCGCAGGGCCGCAACAAAGGTACTACACACCTCTTACGATCTGCTTGGATCTTGTAGCGATGGTATGCTTTCAACAAGGAAGTCCTCACCCTCCTCCATGACTTAGCAAAATTCTTTAGGGCGGATTCAGAGGCAGGGACTTGAAATGCAGGAAGAGCTGAAAATGGTGGTACCTTTGGATGGTGTCCAAACACTACATTGAAGTGAGTGGTATTCCAAGATTCATGGTAGTGGTTTCTGTGCATGAACTCCGTCCATGGCAGCAGGTCAACCCAACTGTCTTGGGAGGAGGCGACGTAAAGATGAATGAAAGTCTCAGCATCTTGACCCTCTCTGTCTGCCAGTTGGTCTGAGGGTAGTACATGGATGAGAACTTCAATTTAACTCCAAGGCTGGTACATAAAGTTCTCCAAAATCTCACCGTGAATTGGACCCCGCGGTCTGAAATTATCTCCTCGGGGCACCCATGGACATTTACAAAGTCCATCGAAAGATGGGTCAAAAGAGTCTTGGGAAAGGGAAAGGGTTGCAGTGGTCCAAGAGGGGCTCTTCAGGAGATTTTGTGTTGAGCGCAGAGGGAGCAGGCTTTAACAAAATCTGTGGCATCTTGAGACAGCGTTGGCCACCGACAGAGCAGAGCTTGGGTCTTCTTGATGCCCACATGGCTGGAAAACCTTGAAGCATGAGCTCACTGCAGAATTTTCCTATGGAGAGCCTGAGGGACAAAAGTTTTACCGGACGGTGGAGGTTTGGTAAGCTGGGTGGTGGCAACCTGGAGTGGGTTCAAAAATAAGTGGTGTTTCTCCTCTTCAGAGTCTTCTGAGGGTCTTCTGAGGAAAAGGAGCAAGAAAGAGCATCTGCCTTGTGGTTTTTAGAACCAGGATGGAACTGAAGTGCAAAATTAAAACAGGAAAACAACAGTGACTATATGGCTTGCCATGGATTAAGGCAACGAGCAGTCTGGAGATATAACAGATTTTTATGATCAGTGTAGATCATGATGGGATGAGCAGCTCCTTCCACATAACACAATTCCTCCAGGGCCAGTTTCATGGCCAAAAGTTCTTTCTCCCCAATAGTGTAGATTTTCTTGGCAGGTTGGAACTTTCAGGAAAAAAACCCAAAGGGGTGGATTTTTCCGTCGGTGAACTTCAGGGACAGGATGGCCCCAACACCCTCCGATGACGCATCCACCTCCACTAGGAAGGGCAGAGAGAGAGATCAGATTGCCAGAAGAAAGGAGCAGTGGAAAAGGCTTCCTTGAAGCACAGAAATGCAGAGGAGCTGTCCGAAGGCCATTTGTATAGAATGGCCCCTTTCCGGGTTAATGACATGATGGAAACCACAATGGTAGAGTAGTTCAAGATGAAACACCTGTAGAAGTTTGCAAATCCAATGAAGCGTTGAATGCCTCTGGTAGTGGTAGGCTGGAGCCAATCAAGGACAGCTTGAACCGTGGCGGGGTCCATACAGATCTCAGATCCAGACAGTATGAACCCGGTCTCAAAGATGCACTTTTCGAATTTGCAGAAGAGTTGGTGTTAACGAAGACGGGACAAAACCTACCTGACCTGTCTTTAATGCTCCACTAGATCCAAAGAAAAAATTAGTAGACGACAACTGAGTGGTTCAGAAGGTCCCTGAAGATCTCATTAATGAAGTTTTGGAATACCACTGGGGCATTGCTGAGGCCAAAGGGCATTACAAGATACTCATAATGCCCATCTCGGGTATTAAAAGCGGTTTTCCACTCATCTCCAGAACGGATTCTGATAAGGTTATACACCCCTCGGAGATCCAGCTCTGGCCCCTTTAATATGGTCAAACATCTCGGGCATCAATGGCAGTGGGTACCGCGTAGGCCCCCATCCTTCTTCTTAATGAAAAAGAGCCCCGCTCCAGGGGACATGGAAGGATATATGAAGCCCCATTCCAGGTTCTCGGAGATGTAGCTGGACATAGCTTGAGTCTCTGGGATAGACAAAGGGTAGGTTCTACCTCGAGGGGGAGTGGATCCAGGAACCAGGTGGATGGGGCAGTCCCATGGTTGATGTGGAGGTAATGATGTCTTCTGGAAGAAAATGTCAGAGAAGTCCTGGTACTGGGCAGGGATCAAGAATCCTTGGAAGACTGAGTTCGACACTGGGGAATGACACGAGACAGACACTTGTGAAGGCAGGAGGAACCCCACCTGAGAATCTGAGAAGACATCCAATCCATATGGGGATTGTGGGTTTGGAGCCAAGGCAGACCAAGGATCAGGGAAGAGGTAGCCTCAGCGAGAACCAAGAGCTGGATAGTCTCGGAATGAAGAGCTCCGATGTTGAGCGTCAAAGGGAGTGCACAATGAGTAATTGTCCCTCCAGGAATTCAGCTACCATCCACAGCAGTGAGGTACGTTGGGGTTGGAAGAAGCTCCACTGGGATCTCCAAGTCTTTCATGATCCGGAAGATAATAAAGTTCTCAGCGGCCCCAGAATCTAGGAGGGCAAGAAGCTTGGTTCGTCTAACCCCTTGAATGAGAGTCATAGGTATAAGGCAGTCTCGGTGGTTAGAGGAGCGGATAGGTACTCCTGAACTGACTTCCTCAGAGTCAGTCAGGAACGAGTGTTTCCTGGACATATGGAGCACTGGAGACGTGTATGTCCGGAATCACCGCAATAAAAACAAAGATTGTCTTTGATTCTCCATTGTCTCTCCTGAGGAGTAAGTCGTGATCTCCCTAGCTGCATGGGTTCCTCAGTTGAGGTAAATGGAGACTTGGGACGAGGAGAGATAGGAAGCCTTGGATGTGATGCCTCTTTTCTGTCAGATCTTCTCTCCCGTCGACAGATGTTAATCTGTATGCAGGTAGAAATGAGGGAATCAAGGGTGGTGGGCGTAGCCGCAGAAGCTCATCGAAAATAGTCTGAAAAGTTTTTGGAAAGTCCGAGAGGGTGGAGAGAATCGGGCTAAACTTCTCCAGAAGAGGTAACACCCAAGCCAGAGCTTGACTGGACAACAGCGTTATCACATAGGCTATCTTGGCGCTGGCGTTAAGACACCAGCCAGCAGCGTAAGATTGGCTTAAAAGCCGATCATTGATCGGGCATCCGTAGCAGCGCCGTAGTAACACTGGAGGGGCGTCCCCCAGCATTACTACACTCAGGTTAGTGTAGGTGGATGGGGGAGTTAGTTTAATGAGGGAGGGGTTTGCGGCCATACGCTCCTGTGCGAGCGTATTTTCCCTTGCTTAGGCCAGCTGAAGTTAGGGTAGCCTTCAGCTGGCGTAAGCGAGGGAAAATAGGCTCGCACAGGGGGAGTGTCGTGGAGAGTAAACGCCGATACACTGTGCTTTACTAAGCACAGTGCATCGGCGTAGGTCTGGATCAGGCCCAAGGTTCCCGGCTGTAATAAACAATCTCTCAGAGTACACACTGGAGGGTGGACATCTTAAGTAGTGGATTGCTAATTTGAACAAAGTTCTCTAAATTAAAGATTATTCTCCATTGGGCTGCATTAAGGTAACATCCCCCACTCCCTATCTCATAGTTTGACATGTACATCTTAGTGGCTTGTTGTTGTTCATCAAGGTGACCAGAGCACATAATGGAGAGTTGTGCAAGATGGAATTGTCCTTGAGTTCTCCCACTATGTTGGATATGCCGTTTAACAAACAAAGTACTTCAGTGACAGGAATTTTTTGTGGCTAAGTGTTTGGTATATTAGGGCTCCCACACACACAGTAATAAAATGTTTTGGGGGAAAATAATACTGAAATAAAAAGAAAAATAACAATTTTGAATGAGTTAGTCTTAAGCCCATTGCTGTTGACAAAAGTGGCTTTAGTGATGTACTTTGAAGGGTGTGGGTCCCCGGTTAGAAAATCCCAATTTCGAAAATTCGAATTGCGAATTTTCTTTTGCGAATGCGAATTTTCTCCGAATTGCTAAAATTCGAAAAATGTTCTGAATAGGGAGTTATAGAGAAAATTCGAAAATAGAAATGTAGAAATAAAAGTATATTCTGAATAGGGAGTTATAGAGAAAATTCGAAAATAGAAATGTAGAAATAAAAGTATATTCTGAATAGGGAGTTATAGAGAAAATTCGAAAATAGAAATGTAGAAATAAAAGTATATTCTGAATAGGGAGTTATAGAGAAAATTCGAAAATAGAAATGTAGAAATAAAAGTATATTCTGAATAGGGAGTTATAGAGAAAATTCGAAAATAGAAATGTAGAAATAAAAGTATATTCTGAATAGGGAGTTATAGAGAAAATTCGAAAATAGAAATGTAGAAATAAAAGTATATTCTGAATAGGGAGTTATAGAGAAAATTCGAAAATAGAAATGTAGAAATAAAAGTATATTCTGAATAGGGAGTTATAGAGAAAATTCGAAAATAGAAATGTAGAAATAAAAGTATATTCTGAATAGGGAGTTATAGAGAAAATTCGAAAATAGAAATGTAGAAATAAAAGTATATTCTGAATAGGGAGTTATAGAGAAAATTCGAAAATAGAAATGTAGAAATAAAAGTATATTCTGAATAGGGAGTTATAGAGAAAATTCGAAAATAGAAATGTAGAAATAAAAGTATATTCTGAATAGGGAGTTATAGAGAAAATTCGAAAATAGAAATGTAGAAATAAAAGTATATTCTGAATAGGGAGTTATAGAGAAAATTCGAAAATAGAAATGTAGAAATAAAAGTATATTCTGAATAGGGAGTTATAGAGAAAATTCGAAAATAGAAATGTAGAAATAAAAGTATATTCTGAATAGGGAGTTATAGAGAAAATTCGAAAATAGAAATGTAGAAATAAAAGTATATTCTGAATAGGGAGTTATAGAGAAAATTCGAAAATAGAAATGTAGAAATAAAAGTATATTCTGAATAGGGAGTTATAGAGAAAATTCGAAAATAGAAATGTAGAAATAAAAGTATATTCTGAATAGGGAGTTATAGAGAAAATTCGAAAATAGAAATGTAGAAATAAAAGTATATTCTGAATAGGGAGTTATAGAGAAAATTCGAAAATAGAAATGTAGAAATAAAAGTATATTCTGAATAGGGAGTTATAGAGAAAATTCGAAAATAGAAATGTAGAAATAAAAGTATATTCTGAATAGGGAGTTATAGAGAAAATTCGAAAATAGAAATGTAGAAATAAAAGTATATTCTGAATAGGGAGTTATAGAGAAAATTCGAAAATAGAAATGTAGAAATAAAAGTATATTCTGAATAGGGAGTTATAGAGAAAATTCGAAAATAGAAATGTAGAAATAAAAGTATATTCTGAATAGGGAGTTATAGAGAAAATTCGAAAATAGAAATGTAGAAATAAAAGTATATTCTGAATAGGGAGTTATAGAGAAAATTCGAAAATAGAAATGTAGAAATAAAAGTATATTCTGAATAGGGAGTTATAGAGAAAATTCGAAAATAGAAATGTAGAAATAAAAGTATATTCTGAATAGGGAGTTATAGAGAAAATTCGAAAATAGAAATGTAGAAATAAAAGTATATTCTGAATAGGGAGTTATAGAGAAAATTCGAAAATAGAAATGTAGAAATAAAAGTATATTCTGAATAGGGAGTTATAGAGAAAATTCGAAAATAGAAATGTAGAAATAAAAGTATATTCTGAATAGGGAGTTATAGAGAAAATTCGAAAATAGAAATGTAGAAATAAAAGTATATTCTGAATAGGGAGTTATAGAGAAAATTCGAAAATAGAAATGTAGAAATAAAAGTATATTCTGAATAGGGAGTTATAGAGAAAATTCGAAAATAGAAATGTAGAAATAAAAGTATATTCTGAATAGGGAGTTATAGAGAAAATTCGAAAATAGAAATGTAGAAATAAAAGTATATTCTGAATAGGGAGTTATAGAGAAAATTCGAAAATAGAAATGTAGAAATAAAAGTATATTCTGAATAGGGAGTTATAGAGAAAATTCGAAAATAGAAATGTAGAAATAAAAGTATATTCTGAATAGGGAGTTATAGAGAAAATTCGAAAATAGAAATGTAGAAATAAAAGTATATTCTGAATAGGGAGTTATAGAGAAAATTCGAAAATAGAAATGTAGAAATAAAAGTATATTCTGAATAGGGAGTTATAGAGAAAATTCGAAAATAGAAATGTAGAAATAAAAGTATATTCTGAATAGGGAGTTATAGAGAAAATTCGAAAATAGAAATGTAGAAATAAAAGTATATTCTGAATAGGGAGTTATAGAGAAAATTCGAAAATAGAAATGTAGAAATAAAAGTATATTCTGAATAGGGAGTTATAGAGAAAATTCGAAAATAGAAATGTAGAAATAAAAGTATATTCTGAATAGGGAGTTATAGAGAAAATTCGAAAATAGAAATGTAGAAATAAAAGTATATTCTGAATAGGGAGTTATAGAGAAAATTCGAAAATAGAAATGTAGAAATAAAAGTATATTCTGAATAGGGAGTTATAGAGAAAATTCGAAAATAGAAATGTAGAAATAAAAGTATATTCTGAATAGGGAGTTATAGAGAAAATTCGAAAATAGAAATGTAGAAATAAAAGTATATTCTGAATAGGGAGTTATAGAGAAAATTCGAAAATAGAAATGTAGAAATAAAAGTATATTCTGAATAGGGAGTTATAGAGAAAATTCGAAAATAGAAATGTAGAAATAAAAGTATATTCTGAATAGGGAGTTATAGAGAAAATTCGAAAATAGAAATGTAGAAATAAAAGTATATTCTGAATAGGGAGTTATAGAGAAAATTCGAAAATAGAAATGTAGAAATAAAAGTATATTCTGAATAGGGAGTTATAGAGAAAATTCGAAAATAGAAATGTAGAAATAAAAGTATATTCTGAATAGGGAGTTATAGAGAAAATTCGAAAATAGAAATGTAGAAATAAAAGTATATTCTGAATAGGGAGTTATAGAGAAAATTCGAAAATAGAAATGTAGAAATAAAAGTATATTCTGAATAGGGAGTTATAGAGAAAATTCGAAAATAGAAATGTAGAAATAAAAGTATATTCTGAATAGGGAGTTATAGAGAAAATTCGAAAATAGAAATGTAGAAATAAAAGTATATTCTGAATAGGGAGTTATAGAGAAAATTCGAAAATAGAAATGTAGAAATAAAAGTATATTCTGAATAGGGAGTTATAGAGAAAATTCGAAAATAGAAATGTAGAAATAAAAGTATATTCTGAATAGGGAGTTATAGAGAAAATTCGAAAATAGAAATGTAGAAATAAAAGTATATTCTGAATAGGGAGTTATAGAGAAAATTCGAAAATAGAAATGTAGAAATAAAAGTATATTCTGAATAGGGAGTTATAGAGAAAATTCGAAAATAGAAATGTAGAAATAAAAGTATATTCTGAATAGGGAGTTATAGAGAAAATTCGAAAATAGAAATGTAGAAATAAAAGTATATTCTGAATAGGGAGTTATAGAGAAAATTCGAAAATAGAAATGTAGAAATAAAAGTATATTCTGAATAGGGAGTTATAGAGAAAATTCGAAAATAGAAATGTAGAAATAAAAGTATATTCTGAATAGGGAGTTATAGAGAAAATTCGAAAATAGAAATGTAGAAATAAAAGTATATTCTGAATAGGGAGTTATAGAGAAAATTCGAAAATAGAAATGTAGAAATAAAAGTATATTCTGAATAGGGAGTTATAGAGAAAATTCGAAAATAGAAATGTAGAAATAAAAGTATATTCTGAATAGGGAGTTATAGAGAAAATTCGAAAATAGAAATGTAGAAATAAAAGTATATTCTGAATAGGGAGTTATAGAGAAAATTCGAAAATAGAAATGTAGAAATAAAAGTATATTCTGAATAGGGAGTTATAGAGAAAATTCGAAAATAGAAATGTAGAAATAAAAGTATATTCTGAATAGGGAGTTATAGAGAAAATTCGAAAATAGAAATGTAGAAATAAAAGTATATTCTGAATAGGGAGTTATAGAGAAAATTCGAAAATAGAAATGTAGAAATAAAAGTATATTCTGAATAGGGAGTTATAGAGAAAATTCGAAAATAGAAATGTAGAAATAAAAGTATATTCTGAATAGGGAGTTATAGAGAAAATTCGAAAATAGAAATGTAGAAATAAAAGTATATTCTGAATAGGGAGTTATAGAGAAAATTCGAAAATAGAAATGTAGAAATAAAAGTATATTCTGAATAGGGAGTTATAGAGAAAATTCGAAAATAGAAATGTAGAAATAAAAGTATATTCTGAATAGGGAGTTATAGAGAAAATTCGAAAATAGAAATGTAGAAATAAAAGTATATTCTGAATAGGGAGTTATAGAGAAAATTCGAAAATAGAAATGTAGAAATAAAAGTATATTCTGAATAGGGAGTTATAGAGAAAATTCGAAAATAGAAATGTAGAAATAAAAGTATATTCTGAATAGGGAGTTATAGAGAAAATTCGAAAATAGAAATGTAGAAATAAAAGTATATTCTGAATAGGGAGTTATAGAGAAAATTCGAAAATAGAAATGTAGAAATAAAAGTATATTCTGAATAGGGAGTTATAGAGAAAATTCGAAAATAGAAATGTAGAAATAAAAGTATATTCTGAATAGGGAGTTATAGAGAAAATTCGAAAATAGAAATGTAGAAATAAAAGTATATTCTGAATAGGGAGTTATAGAGAAAATTCGAAAATAGAAATGTAGAAATAAAAGTATATTCTGAATAGGGAGTTATAGAGAAAATTCGAAAATAGAAATGTAGAAATAAAAGTATATTCTGAATAGGGAGTTATAGAGAAAATTCGAAAATAGAAATGTAGAAATAAAAGTATATTCTGAATAGGGAGTTATAGAGAAAATTCGAAAATAGAAATGTAGAAATAAAAGTATATTCTGAATAGGGAGTTATAGAGAAAATTCGAAAATAGAAATGTAGAAATAAAAGTATATTCTGAATAGGGAGTTATAGAGAAAATTCGAAAATAGAAATGTAGAAATAAAAGTATATTCTGAATAGGGAGTTATAGAGAAAATTCGAAAATAGAAATGTAGAAATAAAAGTATATTCTGAATAGGGAGTTATAGAGAAAATTCGAAAATAGAAATGTAGAAATAAAAGTATATTCTGAATAGGGAGTTATAGAGAAAATTCGAAAATAGAAATGTAGAAATAAAAGTATATTCTGAATAGGGAGTTATAGAGAAAATTCGAAAATAGAAATGTAGAAATAAAAGTATATTCTGAATAGGGAGTTATAGAGAAAATTCGAAAATAGAAATGTAGAAATAAAAGTATATTCTGAATAGGGAGTTATAGAGAAAATTCGAAAATAGAAATGTAGAAATAAAAGTATATTCTGAATAGGGAGTTATAGAGAAAATTCGAAAATAGAAATGTAGAAATAAAAGTATATTCTGAATAGGGAGTTATAGAGAAAATTCGAAAATAGAAATGTAGAAATAAAAGTATATTCTGAATAGGGAGTTATAGAGAAAATTCGAAAATAGAAATGTAGAAATAAAAGTATATTCTGAATAGGGAGTTATAGAGAAAATTCGAAAATAGAAATGTAGAAATAAAAGTATATTCTGAATAGGGAGTTATAGAGAAAATTCGAAAATAGAAATGTAGAAATAAAAGTATATTCTGAATAGGGAGTTATAGAGAAAATTCGAAAATAGAAATGTAGAAATAAAAGTATATTCTGAATAGGGAGTTATAGAGAAAATTCGAAAATAGAAATGTAGAAATAAAAGTATATTCTGAATAGGGAGTTATAGAGAAAATTCGAAAATAGAAATGTAGAAATAAAAGTATATTCTGAATAGGGAGTTATAGAGAAAATTCGAAAATAGAAATGTAGAAATAAAAGTATATTCTGAATAGGGAGTTATAGAGAAAATTCGAAAATAGAAATGTAGAAATAAAAGTATATTCTGAATAGGGAGTTATAGAGAAAATTCGAAAATAGAAATGTAGAAATAAAAGTATATTCTGAATAGGGAGTTATAGAGAAAATTCGAAAATAGAAATGTAGAAATAAAAGTATATTCTGAATAGGGAGTTATAGAGAAAATTCGAAAATAGAAATGTAGAAATAAAAGTATATTCTGAATAGGGAGTTATAGAGAAAATTCGAAAATAGAAATGTAGAAATAAAAGTATATTCTGAATAGGGAGTTATAGAGAAAATTCGAAAATAGAAATGTAGAAATAAAAGTATATTCTGAATAGGGAGTTATAGAGAAAATTCGAAAATAGAAATGTAGAAATAAAAGTATATTCTGAATAGGGAGTTATAGAGAAAATTCGAAAATAGAAATGTAGAAATAAAAGTATATTCTGAATAGGGAGTTATAGAGAAAATTCGAAAATAGAAATGTAGAAATAAAAGTATATTCTGAATAGGGAGTTATAGAGAAAATTCGAAAATAGAAATGTAGAAATAAAAGTATATTCTGAATAGGGAGTTATAGAGAAAATTCGAAAATAGAAATGTAGAAATAAAAGTATATTCTGAATAGGGAGTTATAGAGAAAATTCGAAAATAGAAATGTAGAAATAAAAGTATATTCTGAATAGGGAGTTATAGAGAAAATTCGAAAATAGAAATGTAGAAATAAAAGTATATTCTGAATAGGGAGTTATAGAGAAAATTCGAAAATAGAAATGTAGAAATAAAAGTATATTCTGAATAGGGAGTTATAGAGAAAATTCGAAAATAGAAATGTAGAAATAAAAGTATATTCTGAATAGGGAGTTATAGAGAAAATTCGAAAATAGAAATGTAGAAATAAAAGTATATTCTGAATAGGGAGTTATAGAGAAAATTCGAAAATAGAAATGTAGAAATAAAAGTATATTCTGAATAGGGAGTTATAGAGAAAATTCGAAAATAGAAATGTAGAAATAAAAGTATATTCTGAATAGGGAGTTATAGAGAAAATTCGAAAATAGAAATGTAGAAATAAAAGTATATTCTGAATAGGGAGTTATAGAGAAAATTCGAAAATAGAAATGTAGAAATAAAAGTATATTCTGAATAGGGAGTTATAGAGAAAATTCGAAAATAGAAATGTAGAAATAAAAGTATATTCTGAATAGGGAGTTATAGAGAAAATTCGAAAATAGAAATGTAGAAATAAAAGTATATTCTGAATAGGGAGTTATAGAGAAAATTCGAAAATAGAAATGTAGAAATAAAAGTATATTCTGAATAGGGAGTTATAGAGAAAATTCGAAAATAGAAATGTAGAAATAAAAGTATATTCTGAATAGGGAGTTATAGAGAAAATTCGAAAATAGAAATGTAGAAATAAAAGTATATTCTGAATAGGGAGTTATAGAGAAAATTCGAAAATAGAAATGTAGAAATAAAAGTATATTCTGAATAGGGAGTTATAGAGAAAATTCGAAAATAGAAATGTAGAAATAAAAGTATATTCTGAATAGGGAGTTATAGAGAAAATTCGAAAATAGAAATGTAGAAATAAAAGTATATTCTGAATAGGGAGTTATAGAGAAAATTCGAAAATAGAAATGTAGAAATAAAAGTATATTCTGAATAGGGAGTTATAGAGAAAATTCGAAAATAGAAATGTAGAAATAAAAGTATATTCTGAATAGGGAGTTATAGAGAAAATTCGAAAATAGAAATGTAGAAATAAAAGTATATTCTGAATAGGGAGTTATAGAGAAAATTCGAAAATAGAAATGTAGAAATAAAAGTATATTCTGAATAGGGAGTTATAGAGAAAATTCGAAAATAGAAATGTAGAAATAAAAGTATATTCTGAATAGGGAGTTATAGAGAAAATTCGAAAATAGAAATGTAGAAATAAAAGTATATTCTGAATAGGGAGTTATAGAGAAAATTCGAAAATAGAAATGTAGAAATAAAAGTATATTCTGAATAGGGAGTTATAGAGAAAATTCGAAAATAGAAATGTAGAAATAAAAGTATATTCTGAATAGGGAGTTATAGAGAAAATTCGAAAATAGAAATGTAGAAATAAAAGTATATTCTGAATAGGGAGTTATAGAGAAAATTCGAAAATAGAAATGTAGAAATAAAAGTATATTCTGAATAGGGAGTTATAGAGAAAATTCGAAAATAGAAATGTAGAAATAGAAGTATATTCTGAATAGGGAGCTTTATGAAATAGAATTGTTCGAAATTGAGAATAATAGCAATAGAGAATAATCGAAAATACAACAATCGAAATAGAAATACAATCGAAATGTGCATGTTTCGTAACCTATTACATTCGAAATCGGGAACGTTCGAAATAGCGAAAATTCGAAATAGCGAACTTTCGAAATAGCGAAAATTCGCAATTTAGTGGTCGAAATACAGATTTTCGAAATTGGCATTTTCTAACCGGGGACTGACTACCACTTTGAAACAGGGTGGCACTGGCAGCTGTCATACTTGTTACACAGACAATTGTCATATGAGACAGCAAGTCTTCTTGATCCTGTGAGAGGAACATTCACCCCCAGTAGCAGAAACAGTCATTTGCTTGTGGATTTCTTAAGAGAATAAGCTTGCCCTAGAAACTGGATGCAGGACTACCCCCAATTATTAATGATGATGATAAATGTGTTGCCAGTAAAACTCACTTGTGCTGGGAAATCTCATGGTCCTTGCCAGGGCCACATTAAGGGGACAGCGAGGACCAGTATCCCAGGGTCAGACAGAGAGGGAGGTCAGGACTCCCTCTCTGTTCATCTGGGGCACTTGTGGATAGATATACAGATACTACTAGGAATCAGAGTTATACTCATTATATATCATTGATTTCTATCGTGTCTGTCCCTGTCAGGCTCTGTACTACAGAGTGGATATGCGCACGGCAAATCATAATTACCCAAATGCAAATTACACAAATAAACCTAAATGTTACATTGGTAATGATGTTTAATAGGAGATATTATGTAGAAAAAGCTCTGGCAAGAGCTTAAAGTCTTGTGCAGCAGTTACCAGTTAACCACTATGGTATCATATTAATTACAACTTTATATTGTGTCAACAATACATCACTTTCTGGAGCACAGAGAAGAGGTGTATTTTGCCTGTAAAACCACACATACAGTGCATCCAGAAAGTATTCACAGCACTTCACTTTTTCCACATTTTCTTATGTTACAGCCTTATTCCAAAATGGAATAAAATCATTTATTCCTTCAAAATTCTACGCACAATACCCCATAATGACAACACGAAAAAGTTTTTGGGAGATTTATGCAAATTTATTAAAAATCACAAAACCAAGAACTCATGTGTACATAAGTATTCATAGCCTTTGCTCAATACTTCGTTGATGCACCTTTAGCAGCAATTACAGACACAAGTCTTTTTGCATATGATGCCACAAGCTTGGCACACCTATCTTTGGGCAGTTTCGCCCATTCCTCTTTGCAGCAACTCTCAAGCTCAATCAGGTTGGATGGAAAGCGTTGGTGCACAGCCATTTTTAGATCTCTCCAGAGATGTTCAATCAGATTCAAGTCTGGGCTCTGGCTGGGCCACTCAAGGACATTCACAGAGTTGTCTTGAAGCCACTCCTTTGATATCTTGGCTGTGTGCTTGGGGTCGTTGTCCTTCTGAAAGATGAACCGTCGCCCCAGTCTGAGGTCAAGAGCGCTCTGGAGCAAGTTTTCATCAAGGATGTCTCTGTACATTGCTGCATTCATCTTTCCCTCTATCCTGACTAGGCTCCCAGTTCCTACCGCTGAAAAACATTCCCACAGCATGATGCTGCCACCACCATGCTTCACTGTAGGGATGGTATTGGCCTGGTGATGAGCGGTGCCTGGTTTCCTCCAAACCTAACGCCTGGCATTAATGCCAAAGAGTTTAATCTTTGTCTCATCAGACCAGAGAAGAGTTTCTTATTGTCTGAGAGTCCTTCAGGTGCATTTTGGCAAACTCCAGATAGGCTGCCATGTGCTCTTTACTAAGGAGAGGCTTCTGTCTTGCCACTTTACTGTGCAGGGCTGATTGGTGGATTGCTGCAGAGATGGCTGTCCTTCTGGAAGGTTTTCCTATCTCCACAGAGAAATGCTGTAGCTCTGACAGAGTGACCATCGGGTTCTTGATCGCCTCCCTGACTGGGGGCCCTTTTCCTCCGAGCGCTCAGTTTAGATGGCTGGCCGGCCGGCCAGCTCTAGGAAGAGTCCTGGTGGTTCCAAAATTCTTCTATTTACGGATAATAGAGGTCTCTATGCTCATTGGGACCTTCGCGTCGTAGCGTTCCTTAGCCACTCCACGCTAGCCTATCTGAGCCCTTGGCGCGCCCTGTCATTGGCCAGCACTGGTTTAAAGGGCAGCTCTGCCTCTTTGCCAGTGCTGGTTATAGTTCTGCCTTGCAGCCCCGTGATCAGCTCTCTTGTGTGCCTAGTTCTAGCCCTGTGCTGCTCTAGTGAATTGACTGTTGAGAGTCCTCCTTTCCTGCCCAGTATCCTTACCTCACCTACCTACCTGTTACCTACCTCTTTGGCCCTCCCACCTTGCTTGTACCTACCCCCCTGGTTTGCCCATACTTACCTGCGTGCCTGTGTTTGTGATCCCGCAAGGGATCATTCTGTGTGTCTGAAGGTTAAAAGCCCCAGTGCGTCCCAACAGTCCCGTCCACCTTCTCAGTCCTCAGTCTATTGTTATTTGTTAATCGTTGTCAGTCCTGGGCAGTCCCTTCTGCGAGAAGGGGATGAATGGAAGACAGCCTTCAATACGCAAAGCGGTCATTACGAATACCTAGTCATGCCCTTTGGTCTATGTAATGCGCCAGCTGTCTTCCAGGATCTCATTAATGACGTTCTCAGAGACTTCCTCGGTTCGTTTGTCATCGTTTCCATTCAGGAGCATCGTTCTCATGTGCGGCAAGTACTTCAGAAGTTACGTGAAAATCAGCTATACGCTAAGCTCAACAAGTGTGAGTTTGAAGTCTCTGAAGTTCTCTTCTTGGGATACCTCATTACTCCTCAAGGTTTCTCAATGGATCCTGCTAAGGTTAAAGCTATCTTGGAATGGGCTCAACCGACCGACTTGGCGGCTATCCAAAGATTCCTGGGATTCGCTAATTTTTACAGAAGATTTGTCTGACAGTTCTCCACCTTAGTTACTCCGATCTCTGATCTAACTAAGAAAGGAGCAGACACTGTTAATTGGTCAGAATCAGCTATTAACTCATTTAACAACCTGAAGATTGCCTTCACCACAGCTCCTATTTTACGGCATCCTGATCCAGAGAGGCCCTTTGTCGTTGGGGTGGATGCTTTTGACGTTGGTGCTGGTGCAGTTCTCTCCCAATCTGATCCGAAGAATGGCCAACTCTTCCCCTGTGCTTACATGTCAATTTTTTTTTTCGGATGCTCAGAAAAATTATGACATTGGCAATCGTGAACTTTTGGCCTTTGAGGAATGGAGGCACTGGCTGGAGGGAGCCAAACATTGCATCACTGTTCTTACAGATCACAAGAATCTGGCCTATATTGAATCAGCTAAAAGACTGAATCCACGCCAAGCTCGTTGGGCCTTGTTCTTTACAAGATTCTCCTTCATCATCACATTCCGTCCGGGTTCTCTCAACCGTAGGGCAGATGCCCTTTCCAGATCATTTGTCGCCGAGGGACAAGATGTTGAAACTCCTCTTCCTATCATTCCCTCTACTACCATTCTGGCTGGTCTTACCCAAGATTTACAAACTCAAATTATCAGAATGCAACATTTGAAGCCAGGAACTGAACCTGAAGACCGGTTATTTGTGCCCAACTCACTTTGGGAAGCTGTTCTGCAGGATGGTCATTCCTCAAGAACTACGGGACATTTTGGTATTCACAGAACTCTTTCTCTTCTCAGAAGGATTGTTTGGTGGCCTTCGATGTCTAAAGATGTTAAGGACTTTGTCAATTCCTGTCCTATTTGTGCTCGCAATAAGACACAGAGATGTTCTCAGGCTGGCTTTCTCCATCCACTCATCACTCCTAATCGTCCATGGACACACATCTCCATGGATTTTGTTACGGATCTCCCCAAATCTTCAGGCAATACCACGATATGGGTAGTAATTGACAGATTCAGTAAGATGGCTCATTTTATCCCATTGCATGGTCTACCTTCTGCTAAAGAGCTCTCTGAATTATTTCTGAAACATATCTTCAGATTGCATGGTCTGCCTGTTGAAATCGTTTCCGATCGAGGAACACAGTTTGCTTCCAGTTTCTGGAAAGCCTTCTGCAACCTTCTCCATATTAAACTCAATTTCTCCTCGGCCTACCATCCACAATCCAATGGACAGACTGAAAGAGTTAATCAGGTCCTGGAACAATATCTCCGGTGTTACTCTTCTTCTTCTCAAAGAGACTGGGCCCAGAATTTGGCCTTTGCAGAATTTGCGTACAATAATTCAACCCACTCTGCTTCGAAGTTGTCTCCTTTTTTCTGTCTCTCTGGCTTCCACCCTCGTGCTACCTCGTTGTTCTACCCAGAAGGCTCATCTGATCCTAACGTCGGACCTTCTGTTTTTCGCTTCAAATCCATAAGGAAGAAAGTTAAAAAGGCACTTCTCAAGGCTTCTCTCCTTTCCAAGGCTCGTGTGGACCAGCATCGCTCTCCTTGTAGTTTGTAGTACTCCTGTAGTAGTTTGTAGTACTCCTTGTAGGCATCAAGGAAACTGGGTCCTCGATTTATTGGGCCTTTTATCATAATTCGGAAAATTAACCCAGTTTCCTTTCGTTTGAAGTTGCCTCCATCCCTGCGTATTCCTAATACTTTCCACGTCTCTCTTCTCAAACCATTTAAATCGTCTAAAAGATTCCATCTAAAGACTCAAACTAGACCAGAACCAGTTATCATCAATGGCAATGAAGAGTTTGTGGTAGAGAGCATCCTCGATTCTCGAAAGGTGCGAGGGAAAATTTTCTATCTGGTTCATTGGCAAGGCTACGGTCCAGAAGAGCGTGAGTGGGTAGAAGCTAAAGACCTGCATGCGGACAAATTAATCAAGGAATTCCACTCCAAGTTTCCCAACAAACCAGTTACTAGGGGTTCCTCAACCCCTCATAAAGGGGGGGGGGTACTGTTAAGAGACGCATGCTTACCTGCTCCACGCGCCTGCTCTGGTCCCCTCGGTGCGGCTGGCTCGGCTTCCGGTGCTCTCCTCGCTCTGTGCGCGCGCCTGCCGTCCTGACGCATAGTCGCGTCCCTGTTGCTAGGGACGCTTGTTCTGATCTCCCTGCGGCTCGCGGCTAGCGTCGGAGCGTTGCTTAGCAACTCCACGCTAGCCTATCTGAGCCCTTGGCGCGCACCCCTCGCCCTGTCATTGGCCAGCACTGGTTTAAAGGGCAGCTCTGCCTCTTTGCCAGTGCTGGTTATAGTTCTGCCTTGCAGCCCTGTGATCAGCTCTCTGGTGTGCCTAGGTCTAGCCCTGTGCTGCTCTAGTGATCTGACCGTTAAGAGCCCTCCTTTCCT
>WWET01003215.1:36624-55017 GCA_011038615.1 Limnodynastes dumerilii | reverse complement strand
GCGCCCCACCGCCGCTACTATGGACGCCCGATCGTAGATCGGGCGTTTCCATAGTAACGCCGGGCAACATCGGCCCGGCGCATGCGCATTAGAGCTACGGCCGCCGTACTATCGACGGTGGCCGTAGCTCTGGATCAGGCCCTATATCTCTCCTTACTACAGATGCCAAGATTTTGGCTAAGGCGCTTGCTATTAGGTTTAATAAAGTCATTTGTGAGATCATCCATCCTGATCAAACAGGGTTTGTACCAGGCAAATCTACTAGTATTAACCTAAGGCGGTTATATTCTCATTTGCAGCTTCCTCACAGCTCATATGATTTCCCTGTGGTAGTTTCATTAGATGCCACAAAAGCATTCGATTCTGTGGAATGGGGTTATCTGCGGGATGTGATGGAAAGAATGAGATTTGGATCCAAATTCTTGGCCTGGATGAAGTTGTTGTACTCTGCCCCAGTGGCTAGAGTATTGGTAAATGGCTACACCTCAGCATCATTTGCACTGGGTAGAGGAACCCAGCAGGGGTGCCCACTTTTTCCAGCGCTTTTTGCGCTGGCTATAGAGCCCCTGGCTTGTAAGGTGCATGAGGATCTCCAAATTCGGGGGTTGGAGGTGGCTGGGAAGATAGAAAAATTGGCTCTTTACGCGGATGACATGTTGTTGTTCCTAGCGGATCCGAGGGAGTCATTGGCTGCTCTATTGGAGGTTGTAAAAGATTTTGGCTGTTATTCAGGTCTGTTCATAAATTGGGGAAAATCACATGTTCTTCCTCTGAGGGGATCACCTCCAGTGGACTCCTCCCCCTTCCCTCCCCTTTTTTGGACATCCCTATTTAAGTACCTTGGGATACAGGTTACCAATAATATCTCTGACTTAATCTGGACCCGCAGATAGATTAACTTAAATGTAGAAGCTGCCTCTTTCTGTTATAGGGAGAGTAAATTTAAAAAAGATGATGGTCCAACCTGAATTTTTATATGTTTTAGCTAATTCCCCCATATATATCCCTAATGCATTTTTCCTAAAATTGCACAGCTATCTTACAACATTAGTGTGGGTGGGTAAGAGAGCAAGGCTCAGCTATGATACTCTCTGTGGTCCAGGGCGGACCGGGGGATGGCATTGCCGGACTTGCAACTTTATTACTGGGTTGCCCAACTAGCGTTACTAAAGTATTGGGTAGGGGATTCACCACCCAGCGATCTTCCTTGGGCGCTAATGGAGCAATGTGGTAGAAATCATTCGCCCCTACAGTGTTTATTGGCTGGGGCATATGCGGGTGCAGTCCCCATGCTAGTGTCGCAAGCTAAGAGGATTTGGAGTACAGTCTCTCGTTTGTTGGCGGAGGAGGGGTTGGACCCTGGTGCTCCACTGTGGAACAATGTGGCAATGGGGGAGCTGAATGGATTGGAGGGAGCAACAATATGGCAGAACTATAAAATCACTTCAGTGGGACACATTTTGCAAGGTGGCGAGTTTAAGTCCTTGCTCAATTGCATATGGAATTTAATGTTTCCAATAAATGCTTTTTCCGCTACCTTCAGCTTAGACATGCTATTTCTGCAGAATTTGGACCCCGGGGCCATGTGTCAGTAAGCACGTCACAGATTAAAGTAACGGTACAGAATCTGGGATGTAGAAAAATAATATCATATTTGTATCAGTTCTTACTCCTAGAATCTCATGGGTCAGACCTTCCACAACTGAGGATCAAATGGGAGTCAGATCTGGGACCTCTTGATGATGAGGAGTGGGGGGATCTCCTGGCCAGTTCACATTGTTGTTCCTCGTCATTAAGGTTTCAACAAATGCAAATATATATAATCCATAGATGTTATCTTTCTCCCCAGTTACTGGTACGCTTTGGAGTGGTCAATTCTAGTGCTTGTCCCAAGTGCGGGAGGGAAGGTTGTTCGTTGTGGCATCTTTTATGGGATTGCCCAGCAGTCCAAGAATTTTGGACAGCAGTGCTCAACTTCATACGGAAAACTGGGGTTCAAGTCAATATCAACTGTCCTGCAGAATGCTTATTTGGGGTACGATTAGATGAAGGCCTGGACAGGAATATACTTACATACATTAAGGGCCTGTGTCAAGTGGTGAAGGTGTGCATAGCGCGGACTTGGATTGCACCAGAAGTCCCATCATTGATCGAGTGGGTGAGGCTGGGGTAGCAGACATTAAGTCATGAAAGGTTTATGTCTGATAGCAGAAACACCAGACTAAATTATGATAGAATATGGTCGAGGTGGCATGAGTCGGAGATTGTCCATGAAATATTGGCAAGGCCTGGTAGTTAAGCTACTGGTGGTGGGGAGGGAGGAAATCCCATGCAATCTCTGAGATGCTAGAGGGCTGGTGGGATACTTTAGTTGGGCATATTGGGATTGGGATATATAAGAATTTGGGTGTATTTGTGTGTGTAGGTGTGAGTAAATATCTCCTGTTCCTTTTTCTTCCAAAACCGAATATGGCAATTCTGTAATAACGTGTTATATGTAGTAATATATGTTTCTTTTTCCCTGCCATACGAATTTGGAGCATTGGGATTGAAGAAGAGACAACACCGAGGAGGGCACCAACACCGGGAGGGTTTGGAAAAGATAAAGCAGGCACGGAAGTAGATTCATTTTTAAGACATTGATTCTACCAAACCAAGAAATATACTGATCCTTCCACCAGTCCAGATCCTTTGTCAAAGCAGTCAGCATGGGGGAATAGTTAGCTTTGTATAAAGAGGAATAGTTTTTAGTGATCATGATCCCTAGGTATCTGATTTGGTGAGGGCGCCATTGAAATGCGTATTTAGTTTCCATAGTCTGTGAAAGAGGAAAGGGGATATGTAAGGCCAAGGCTTCCGATTTAGAATTATTAATCTTGTAGCCAGAGAGTTGACCAAATTTCTCAAGTGTCGTCAGTAAGTTGGGGAGGGATATAACTGGATTTGTCAGGGTGAGCAGAATGTCATCTGCGAATAGAGACAACTTAAACTGGGATGAACCCAGTTGGACACCTGAAATATCCGGGTTGTTTCTGATCGTTGCGGCCAATGGTTCGATGCACAATGCAAATATTAGTGGTGACAGTGGGCACCCCTGTCTAGTTCCGTTACTTAAGGTAAAGGGTTTCAATTGAATACTATTGGTAAGGACCATGGATGAAGGATTAAAATAGAGGGCTTGAATCACTTTAACAAAATTGCCAGTAAAACCGAATGCCTCCAGGGTGGAGAACATAAAAGGCCATGAAATGCGATCAAACGCCTTTTCTGCATCTAAGGCTAGGATCACCGAAGGGGTTTGACGACTATTAAGATAGTAGATAAGGTTAATAGTCCTCCGGGTATTGTCCGAGGCCTGTCTAGAAGGGATGAATCCCACCTGATCTGGATCAATAAGAGTACTCAAAACACCATTCAATCTAGTAGCTAAGACTTTTGCGAACAATTTCAGATCAGTGTTTATCAAGGAGATCGGCCTATAGCTGGCGCAAAGTGTGGGATCTTTTCCAGCTTTGGGAATGACCACTATCTTGGATCTGGTAGAAGCTGTGTGAAATTCCGATGTAGGCTAGGTTTTTATGATCCGTGAGAACCGTGATGACATGTACAGATCCCTCCAACCAGTGTCTCCATTCTTCGAAAGCCATTTTAATGGCCAACAACTTTCGGTTTCCCACATCATACTTTTTTTCTGCAGAAAAATGCTTGGAGAAGTATGCACAGGGAAAATACTTGGATTCTTGCGGATCCTTTTGAGATAGAACTGCCCCTGCCCCTGCATCTACCTCGATAATGAATGGCAGTTCCGGATTCGGATATCTGAGAATAGGTGCGGGAATAAATGCGTGTTTCAAGGATTCAAAGGCTTTGACAGCTTCTTCTGGCCATTTAGAAGGATCCGACTTTTTCTTAGTTAATGCGATATGGGAGCCATCAGGATGGAAAAAGACTTAATGAAACCCCGATAATAGTTTGAGAATCCCATGAACCGCTGGATGGCCATGAGGTTTGTGGGCTGTTTCCATTCTATTATGGCTTTTACCTTCTCAGGATCCATGGCAAAACCAGAGGGAGAAATTACGTAGCCTAGGAAGATTACCTTATCAACCTCAAATTCGCATTTTTCCAGTTTGGCGAATAATTAGAATTCTCGGAGACGAGCCAGAACCAATTTGACATGTTCATGGTGTTCTTCAAAGGAGGGAGAGAAGATAAGTATATCATCCAGGTAGACCACTACGAATTTCCTAAGGAAGTCTCTCAGCACATCGTTAATGAAATCCTGGAACACAGCTGGGGCATTGCATAACCCAAAGGGCATTACCAGGTACTCGTAGTGGCCTGAGTGAGTATTGAATGCGGTCTTCCATTCGTCTCCCTCCCTGATCTGTACCAGATTATAAGCTCCACGGAGATCGATTTTGGAGTAAATGACCACTCCCTTGACTTGGTTGAACAAATCTGTGATTAGTGGAAGCGGGTAGGTGTTCTTTATCGTAATGCGGTTAAGGGCTCTGTAGTCAATACATGGCCTGAGGGATCCGTCTTTTTTACCGACGAAGAAGAAACCAGCACCTACTGGAGACTTTGAAGACGTATGAACCCCCTCTCCAGATTTTCCTTGAATAGTCTACCCTTGGGTAGCTTGGCTCCTGGAGTAAGTTCGATGGCACAATCATAATGCCTGTGAGGAGGTAGAACTTCAGCAAACTCCCTATACTGCAAGGGAATCTTCTCCACTGCGATTTGGCCTATGCGGACTGGATGATAAATACACGTCTCTTCGCAGTATTCACTCCACCGAACAATCTCCCCCAATGACCAATCAATAGACGGATTGTGAAGACAGAGCCAAGGATGTCCTAAGACCAGCCGGACTGAGGCACACTTAGTCACCAGAAATTCAATTTCTTCAGAATGGCATCAACCAATGGACATTTGAATAGGTTCAGTCTTAAGGAGGATGGGTTCTTCAGATAAAGCTTGACTATTGAGGCCCATTGTGAAGATGTTGTGAAGGCTGTAGTTGCTTCTTTGAGCATGAGTCTGCCCGATGGGTTTTCCCTCCACAGTAAAGGCACAATCCTAGGTTCTGTCTACGGGCCTTCTCTTCCTTAGAGAGCCGGTAAGACCCAATCTGCATGGGTTCCTCTGAGGATTGAAATTCTGGCGGCGGATGAACCATGGAAAAGCTGGCGGCAGAGTCCCGCTCTGGCGGCATTCTTTCAGACGCCGGTCAACTTTGCCAGACTCCTGAATTCCTCTAGGGTTCGAGATGCCAGAAATTGGACAATGGCGTCTTTAACCTGGTCAGAAAGCCCGATACGGAATTGACTGCGGAGGCAGGATCATTCCAGCCGCAATCATTAGCCCAGCGATGAAATTCAGAGCAATACTCCTCAGCTGACTTCCTGCCCTGTCTCAGGGAACAGAGCTTGGACTCAGCAGTAGCTGTGCGGTCCGGATCCTCGTATAGCAATCCTAGGGCTTCAAAGAAAGCATCAACTGTCTGGAGAGCTGGTTCCCCGGACGTAGACTGAACGCTTAAGCTTGCGGATCACCTTGGAGGAGGGTGATGATAACACCGACTCGCTGAGACTCAGTTCCAGAAGCGTTGGGACGAAGCCAGAAGTACAAACGACTGTTTTCTTTGAAAATATGGAACTGGCTGCGATCTCCTGTGAATTTATCAGGAAGGTTGACTTTATAGTGCTAAGTAGCAATAGCGGCGACTGGGGCAGGAGCATGAGGGGCTATGGCTGAGGCCCGTAGGGCCGAGATAATTTCTCCTTGATAATTCACCTTTGTGGTCAAGTTCTGGACCATCTGTCCTAGGTCGGATACCTGGGAGATGAGAGCGTTGATGGCTTCAGCCATGGAGGGTTCCCCCGGGTTTTGCATGATTCGGCCGGTTATAATGTTACGACACTCCGGGTTTACCTGGTAGAGAACCGGAGTGGTCGTGGGGAAGATGGTAGACTGGAGTGGCGCCCCGGGTTTACCTCGGAGAGAACCAATGTGGCCACAGAGAATTAAGAGGTAGTGACCGAGTGAGTTACCGGAGCCCGGAGACTCTACTATCAGGGGGTCTTCACCAGAGCCCCTGATGGTGGGGATGGATTTGGCTGCGGCCTGATAGCCTGGACGGGCCCCATTGAACCCGACTCGGGGAAGAGAAAGGGAAACCCGGAGTGGATACCAGACAGGGGGAATGGGAGTAGTAAGGTAAGTGGGAGTAGAACCAGTCCACAAGAGACCGGACTGCGACAGACTACAAGCAACACTAAACCCGGAATGAAGGACAGAAGAATGTTCACGAGACTGGACAAGACGCACTAGGGCTTGCGCACACACACTCACACAGCGGGACCTCTCAAGAGGTAACATAAACAGGCACTCAAGGGAAAGGTAGGTACTGCGGGGATGGTAGATACAAATGGGGATGAGAACCAGGGCAGGATACACAAGCTAACTGAGGCAGGAATCAAGGCAGGTAAGAGGGTCAAACAATAATCAATTCACTAGGCTGAAAGCACTAGGCACACAGTAAGCAGCAGGTCACAGAACTGAGGAACAGACTCTATAACCGGCGCAGATTACTGCCAGAGGTGGTCTAATAAAGGAACTGAAGCACAGTGATAGGCTGGACTCTGAACGAGGAGGCATTGCCCTGGCAACAGGGGAACGCATAACTAACTGTAGGGAGGACGCGTGCCAAGAAGACAACAGCGCGGACGTGGTTACCAGGACGCTGTAACCACGAGAGCCGTCGGCTGGGGAATCCCCTGGACGCGCCGCAGGACACAAGGTAAGCGCAGTGCATACAGCCTGCCGTTACACGGCGGCTGTAACAGAAAAAGGCAGTAAAAAATTAGTTCCTGAAGTCGATGGGCAAATGTAAGGATCTGAGTGACTTTGAAAATGGGCAAATTGTGAAGGATAGATGACTGGGTCATAGGGCCTGATCCAGACCTACGCTCGGGTGCGTTTTTACGACGGTTGTAAGTTCTGAGCATATGGGCCTTAAGCATAACAGCCTCATAACAATGCTCGAGGGGGCATGCCTGCCATACGAAATCTGTAAATATGCACCAAGGACGGGGTGAGGCATTTAAATCGTACAGTAGGGGCGTGCTATGCGAAGTAACTATGCAGTGAGCTTATGGGCACCCGCTGCTACGATCAGAAAAGTTAGGGTAGGGTTTGCTGGGCATAAGAAGGCAAAACTAAGTATGACCAAGGGGAGTGCCTAGGGGAGTGCATCATAGGTACTCTGGCGTAAATACGCTACGCACAGGAGCGTTTCATGAGTGAAGGTCTGAATCAAGCCCATAGTATCTCCAAAATTAGAGATCTTGTGCAATGCTTCTGGTGTACAAAGTTAGTACTTACCAAAAACTGTACAAGGAAAGTGCCCAAGGATCATTTATGCATGTGGAGCCAAGGTTAGCTCATTTGGTCTGATCCCACAGAAGACCTACCTACTGTAGTACAAATTGTTAAACAAAAAAGTTAATGCTAGCTATGATAGAAAGGTATCAAAATACACAGTGCATCACAGCTTACCAGGTAGCAACAGACCAGTCAGAATGCCATGCTAATTCCTCTCCACCACCCAAAGTGCCTACAGTGGGCACATGAGCTATAAAATTGCACCAGAACTGGTACAATTGAAGAAGGTGGCCTGAGGAGATTATGGCATCTGGCAAGAAGCCCTTTTGGAAGAAAGCAAGGTGATGAAGGTAGTTGTGCTCTGGGAACTGTTCTAGGAGGAAACCTCACAAATTACAGGACTTAAATGATCTGCTATTAATGTCTTGGTGTCAGACAGGACACTTTCAGGGGTCTTGTGGAGTTCATGCTTCAATGAGTCAGAGCTGTTTTGGCAGCAAAAAGGAGACATACACAATATTAGGCAGATTGTTTTAATGTTTAGGCTGATCAGTTTAACTGAAAAACAAGTGGAGAAAAATGTGGTTGGTTGAGAGACATGGGCAGAACTATCGGCAGTGCAAGCGGTGCACGGCACAAGGGCCCATGGAGATAATGGGGCCCACATCAGCCACCGCATCAGCCAATACCGCAGTGCCAGGGCCAGATATCTCGCAAGGGGTCTGTGGCGGCCTGAAATCCGGCCCTGGCCCCTGACACTGTGGTAGCAGTGGCGGCTGTGGGCCCCATTATCTCCATGGGCCCCGGCTCTGTGTGTGGATGCAGGGCCGGCATGATCCGATCAGCTCCCCGCTATGGAGACTGCCAGCGCTCATACAGGAAGTTCTTGTATGAGCTGCAGGAGCTCATATAGGAACTTCCTGTATGCACGTGACATGAAGGAGGAAGAGCGCCGCAAAGGAGGAAGGAAAGAGGGAGACAAAAATAAGTAAAAAGGGGAGAGGCACATGATGGGGAATACTGAGGAGGGCTGGAGGCACATGATGGGGAACACTGAGGGGGTCTGGAGGTACAAGATGGGATATACTGAGGGGGGCTGGAGGTATATGATGTGGAATAGTGAGGGGGACTGGAGGCACATGATAAGGAATGATGGGGATACTGAAGGGCTGCAGAGTAATGATGGGGAAATTGGGACATGACGGGGGAGTCACTTTGCTATTACTTGCGTTTAATTAAGCACGCTTTCTTAAGCTTGAATAAGGTCCATTGATACTATACTCTAGTAACTATAATGATAAATTGTTAAACAGGTGAGCACAGATTTAAAGTTTGCAGGGGGGTGCCGAACACCCTAACACCAGCCCTGTGTGGATGCCATGTGTGAATGTGTGGATGCTGATAGGAGCTGCTGCACTTGCGTATGTGTCTACATTGGCACCGCGTATGTGTGAGTAACACAGTGCACGGCTCTGCAGACTGAGAGCCGCCTGGCCGCATCAAGTATCATCTGCCAGGTATTGCTGTGCCATCTCCAGGCCCCTAATATATTCCACATGGTAAAACAGGTGGGTTATATTAGGGGGAAGGAGATGGCACACTCTATAAATCCCATACAGAGTATTTTATGTGTTTAGGAATAGCTTATGCTATAATGTTTGTGGGATATATTAGAGTCTTGAAAATGTCACAATACATACTGTATATAGTATGTCATTCCCAGACTCCTTATAAACTCCATATATATGTATGGGCCATTCCCAGACCCATAATAAAGCCTATATATACTTTATATAGTGTGCCATGTCTAGACCCCTAGTATGCCATTTACTGACCCCTAATATATGTGGGGTATATTAGGGGTCAGTAAATGGCATACTGTATAGATAACATGTGAGGTATATAAGGAGACTGAAAACAACATATACTATAATATATATGGGTTATATAGGGGTCTAGAAATGTGTTATTCCTAAACTAGTATACCCCTGCATATATTATAGTGTGCCTTTCCTGGAAACCTTAATATACCCCACATGTACTTTTTATAGGGTGCCATCTCTAAACCCCTAATATACCCCACATGTATTACATGTGGGGTATATTAAGGTGTCTGGACATGGCACAATATATAAAGTACATGTGGAGTATATTATTGGTCTGGGAAAGGAACATGCTATAATATATGTAGGGTATTTTAGTGGTCTGGGAATGGTATAAATGGTATATTTGGGGTATGGTATATTATGGGAGTAGGAATGGCATAGTATAAAGTACATGAGGTTTATATTAGGGATCTGGGAATGGCACACTATATACTGTATATTGTGTACCATTCCCAATCCATAATAAAATAAAATATTGGTATTATTATATTATATAATTCACTTGATCACTTTGGATATTTTGAAAGGTCCGATGTATCTAGGTGCGAATTTCATCGAGGGTACTCTGAGCCGGAGATTCTTGGAAGACAACCATACCTTATCTCCTGGATGTAATAAAGGAACTGCTCGTCTCTTGCGATCCGCTTGTGCCTTATATTGTTGGGATGCTTTTAATAGCGAAGTTCTTACCTTACCCCAAGATCTAGAAAGTTCTTTGAGAAAAGCTTCGGATGCCGGAACCTGTGAAGCAGGATGAGCAGAAAAAGGAGGTATTCTGGGATGTTGACCGTAAACTACCTTGAAAGGAGTGGTATCTAGTGACTCATGATAATGATAGTTATGAGCAAATTCCACCCAAGGTAGAAGTTGGACCCAGTTGTCTTGGGAAGATGATATGTACAGACGAATAAAAGTTTCAAGATCTTGATTCACTCTTTCAATCTGTCCGTTAGTCTGAGGATGGTAGGCTGATGAGAACTTTAATTTAACTCCGAGACTGGCGCACAAGGACCTCCAGAATCTGGCCGTGAACTGAACTCCCCGATCAGAAATTACTTCTTCAGGACAGCCGTGTAGCCGGAAAACATGTTGAATGAAGAGCTTGGCCAGGACTGGAGCGGAAGGAAGACCTCGGAGAGGGACGAAGTGTGCCATCTTGGAAAACCTATCCACTATTACCCAGATGGTGTTAAACTTGTCACATAGTGGAAGGTCAGACACAAAGTCCATGGATATATGGGACCAAGGGATTTTTGGAACAGAGAGAGGTTGAAGAGGTCCAAGAGGTAGTTTGCAGGAAACTTAGTGTTAAGCACAAGCAGAACATGCAGCGATAAATTCGGTAGTGTCTTGATGAAGAGTTGGCCACCAGTAGGAGCGAGAGAGAAGTGCAACCGTCCTTTTAACTCCAGCGGATCCTAATGAGGTTGTATGCCCCTTGAAGATCCAGTTTGGTAAATATACGGGCACCTCTAATCCTGTCAAACATCTCTGGAACGAGAGGAAGTGGGTACCGATTCTTGATCGTGATATTATTAAGACCTCTGTAGTCTATGCAAGGGCGGAGACCCCCATCTTTCTTTTTAACAAAAAAAAAGCCGGCCCCAGCAGAAGAGGTAGAGGGACGTATGAAGCCCCGCTGTAGGTTTTCGGAGATATACTTGGACATAGCTTGGGTCTCTGGAATCGATAGAGGATATGTCCGGCCGCGTGGAGGAGTGGATCCAGGGATCAAGTCAATCGGACAATCCCACGGATGGTGGGGAGGCAGACTGTCAGCGGCTTTAGGAGAAAAGACATCTGTGAAGTCTTTATACGTAGCAGGGAGCTTGAGATCTTGGAATCTTTCACCACATGAAGAGGAGACACTTTGGAAAGACAGCCTTGGAAGCAATTGGAACCCCAGCTGAGTATTTTGGATGTAACCCAATCCACATGTGGGTTGTGAGCTTGAAGCCAGGGTAATCCAAGAATAACAGATGAGGTAGCTTCGGTAAGCACTAGAAATTGAATGGTTTAGGAGTGAAGTGCTCCAACACAGAGAGTAAGAGGTAGAGTTCGGAGAGTGATGGATCCTCCGGGTATATGTATTTGGTACTCTTCCACGATCCATGCTATGATAAAATTCTCTGCAGCTCCCGAATCCAACAGGGCTAAACACTTGAAATGATGATCTCCGTTGAGCATGGTTAAAGGGATCAGACAGTTGTGATGGTTTGAGGAGCGGACAGGGACTCTCAGATCGACCTCCTCGACATCAATCAGGAGCGGCCGTTTCCCGGGCGCTTGGGACATTGTAGACGAGTATGCCCAGGTTCCCCACAGTAGAAACAAAGATTGTCTTGAATTCGTCGTTGTCTTTCCTGGGGAGTAATGCGAGATCTGCCGAGCTGCATTGGTTTCTCTACTGGAAGAACTGGAGAATGAGGACGAGGATGAACAGTTGTTTTGCAATTCGTTGTCTTTCGGCGTTCAGTACGACGTTCTTGCTGACGAATGTCTATTCGGACACAAGTGGAGATAAAAGAATCTAAAGTGGTGGGGGTGGTGCATGATAATAGTCTGTCTTTGATGCGGTCCGACAGACCCTCCTGATAAATGGACATCAGCGCCTCCTCATTCCATGAGAGTTCCGAAGCTAGAGTGCGAAATTGGATAGTGTACTCTCCTACTGAAAGGTCCCTCTGGCGAAGAATATCTGAAGCAGATCATCTGGGTTCGTCAAAAATGGTCTGAAAAGTTTTCAAAAAATCAGTTAGAGAAGACAGGATGGGACTTGATTTCTCCAATAGAGGTGAAACCCATGCCAGAGCTTTCCCCGATAAAAGAGATATAATATAGGCGATTCTTGTTAGATGGGAAGTTGTCCGGCTGGAGTTCAAAAAGAAGTTGACACTGGTTCAGGAACCCACGACACTGGGCAGGATCTCCGGAAAATTTGGCTTGGGTAGACAATGGAATTCTGGAACCAACGGGTACTGGAATGGATTGAGACACAGATGCTTGACCTTGAGTCATCATAAGTTGCTGAAAGGCTCCCATCTGGTTCGTCATTTGTTGGAGACAAGTAACAACTTGGGATAGGGCAGCCTCCTGCATTTGGACTCTGTCCTGGACACTGATTTTGGCAGCAGGGCCCTGAGGACTTTGCCCAGACGGATCCATATGGCCAAATCTAACTATCACGGCCTGGGTAATTTCTGGAACCTCCGTGGGTTGGAGAATGGGCGGAGTCTGGGCTTCAAAGTCGAAACGGGGGCCCTCAGGTAATGCTTGCGCATAGGAACCAAAACAGGAACAATAGCTGTGGCTGGGCAGAATACTGTCTGGAATGCTGGATAGGAGTGTAGACAACGGCTCCGGACTAGATACCAGTGAGGTACTGGACTGCAGGCAAGACACTGGACTGGGTGGCAGGCAAGACACTGGACTGGTTTGCAGGCAAACACTGGACTGGATTGCAGACAGACACTTGGACTGGATTGCAGACAGGCACTTGGACTGGATTGCAGACAGACACTTGGGAGAACCAGGCTCCTTCTGTGACAAAGTAGATCTAACACAGAGGAGAGTTCTGACAGGGTTTAAATAGCCCTCTCTAGCTTGGGATTGGCTTCTGCGATCATGTGCCTCCAGCTAGTTGCTCCTGATTGGTCCAGAGACATCACATGCTGCAGACTGTCATGGCGGCGCCCATGCAAATAATCTCCTGCTGCTGGACGCCAAAAGACACACGGCCCGCCGGGGATGAGGACTCCATCGTGCAGCACCACAAAGGACAAGACCCTCCAGGAGACTGACAGCTGGGAGAAGCTGCTGGTGAGCGGGACCGTGGCGGGTAAGTCCGGCGGCGTTTGCCGCAATGTGTGACAAACTTATTGTAAACAAAGCCATGTGTCTGTGCTGTGTTCTGCTGCGTTGAGTAAAAATAGAGAAAAAGAAGAAAGTGGTGGAAGTCAAAATAGATGAGTATTAACTGGGTTAGGGGTTAGTTTAGGGTGAAGGGGGTAGGAGGTTAATTAAATGGAATTATTGGGGAGGGATAACTTAATGTTAGCTGCGGGTTGGATATGGAGCTAATTTAATGAAAACAAGGTGCAGCCGGAGGTTAAATTAAAGTGAACTGAGGTAGGTGTGTTAACGTAGCATTATCAGGAGGGAAGATAATTATAGTTTAACTATTGATAAGGGATTAATGACATATGAAGCAGGGGTAGGGGAATAATTAGTTCTGTGTTAACAGCATATGCATACTCACAAGATTTAGAGTCTCGAAAGCAGGGCAAAATTCCTGGATCTGCCCAATCTCCACCTAGTTCTGCTCACAAAAGACCATATTTGGTCAAAACCCATTTTCCAATAAACTCCAATTTGTTTAAATTTGAAGGATGGGTTGATTAAACCATTGTAAAATTTTGAAATGGAGGAGTGCTTTCCCTGCTATTAGCTAGAGGCTCTGCCACATCTCTCTCTGTCAGAAAGTGCAGTGAACACAACACGATGACGCAAGGCATGTGACAAAGTTCTGAAACTCTAAGGGCTACATTTACTAAAGGGCGAGTTAGCCAGCCGTCGCCAGCAATTTCTTGAATGAAATTGCGTATTTACTGATGTGCGTGCTTGCTTGGAGATTTTACATCAACGACGATAGACGAATTTTGTGTTGTAATCGCCGTTCTTTCTATTTTTTTAATGGAATAAGTGTGGAATCGTGTTAATCCTGGAAATCTCACGATTTCTATGTAAATCACAGCGTTTTGCAAAGCTGACATGAGTTCTCACAGGGCAAACAATATATAATAGAGTAAAGTTTCACTTTCAATTTGAGAGTTACTGGGAGTTAGTGAGAGTTGCTGTGAGTTAGTGTGTTTGGAGTTTGGGAGTGATTTTGGATTAAAAACAAACTATTTTCTTGTCATCAATCTTTGTAAGTATTCCATTTTAATTTGTACTTTTGGTAATTTTTAATGATTAATAAATCAAACATGCTGTTTGCCAATGTAATGCATAATTGTGTGTTAGAGTGTTGCATGCATGCATGTGTGTTTGTGTGTGTGTTTGTTAATTTAATTTCATAAAATGCACATGTTGTTTGCCAATGTAGGTCGGATCCAGACTTGATACCGTCAGGTCACTTAAGCACGCAAGGTGCGTAAGTGGCCTTATTTGACTGGAGGGGGTATGCGTCATCGTAACCATGGCATAGCAACATTCATACAGAACTTAGTTCCGTACGAGCTCATTTGTATGCAAATGGGCTGTTCTTCCCCTTCGCGCGCTAAAGGGGGCGGGGGTAAGCATGCTAAGTGTGCAGTGTGGGAGGAGGCTCCCATACTTGTGCAGATCAGCGGTCATGCGGATTAATTTAGGGCAGCTACCATAAGGCCCACACGAGAAAGGGGATTGACAGGGGACATGCACTCCCCTCTCTCAGACGGACAGACCCCTGCACGTGCGGAAAATGAGTGGGGGTCTGGATCTGGTCTACAATGCTTGCATGTGTGGGTTTGTTAAGTGTATTGTGTTTCTATTTTATTTGATTTCCTTATAGTGCCTTTTGATAATGTCTAAATATGCATTGCCTGATGGGAAAGGAGGACAGAGAACGTGTGGGAGAAGAGCAATCTGCTCCCAAGAAAACATTAATTGGTGGTAACATCAGATTTTTCCAGTGGTGCATGTGGAGACAGTTATCCCCATATATGAGGAAATTCTTGGTAACCAGGCAGCAAAGTCAACATTTGCAAAGAAAAGGCAACTTTGGGCAAAAGTCGTCAATGCGGTGAATGCTGTTGGGCTCTATTAACGAAGTAAAGCAAACTGCCGCAAACACTTCTCCAAAATTAAAAGCTTAAAGATAAATTAGGGAAGAAGAGAAAGGCTGCAGCCCGTACTGGTAAAGGTCCTTCATTACAAATATCATACAATGTTTATGAGGAGCAGTTACAAGCCATAATGCCACCAGAAATAATTGAAGGAGTAAATGTGTGCGACGCAGATTCCGCTACACAGCAAGGTAAATAATTCAATAATCATTGTAAATTTATTAAATGATAAACAATCTAATGCACTCATCATTGAAGGAGTAAATGTGTGCGACGCAGATTCCGCTACACAGCAAGGTAAATAATTCAATAATCATTGTAATTTTTTTAAATGATAAACAATCTAATGCACTCATTAATGCACTCATGAATGTATATTTATTTTTAACACAAAATAAAAAATAAATAAAATAATAATAATAATAATAATAATAATGGGCCTGATTCAGACTAAAGAAAGTGCTTAAAATAAGAGAGGAAAGTCACTCCTGGGCTAAACGAGGCAGATTTCAGGGGGAGCCAAGTTAATTGTATTATATGCATGTAGGGATATATCTTTGAATTGCTTACAGCACACAGATACTGATCAGCTTTACTATCACACTATTTAGACTTGGGCTGGGAAACGCCACTTCTTAACTCTAATACTATTTGCAACAGATGAAATATGACTCCCCTGCAATACACATGGTTTAGCCCAGGAGTGACTTTACTCTCTTAATTTAAGCACTTTCTTAATTCTGAATCAGGTCCAATATGCTTGTTTGGTATTTCTGGCACTGTGATTATCAGCATTTATTTAGCATTTAAAAATATAAACACATTTATCATGTACACATTAATATTTACACAATATATCCATTGCAACCAATTACTCCCCCTTAGCCAATCACTCCACCATTATTCAGTTCCTTATTATATGAGGAAGAACCAGGTGAATTGTTCCTGTTGATGATTAAAAAAAGAAAACAAAAAAACTCTTGTTGCTTAGATATATATGCACAATATTTTTTTTAAGTTAACATAGTATAATGTTTAAATAACACAGAATCTAGTGATGTAACCTTGTAATGTGCATTTCTACAAATGCCATTCTTTTAGACGAATGTTCTGGATTCCAAATACACGTGTGCAACAGGTGTGTCTAATGTTAGAGAAATGCAAAGTATGTTTTTGGATCATATTTACATGCCCTTTATGAAATGTAAAATGTTTATGAAAATTAAAATGAATGTTTATTGTTAAAACATAAAATGTAGTAATTTAAGTATAGTCTATTTACCTATACCATTGTCCTCAGGTCCATCTCGACCAGCCTTCACGTCATCAAGTGTCTGCAGCTGCATCTGGAGATGAAGACAACACATGTGTGACACTGCAATTTATCCAGGCGCAATCATCAATATTACAACTAGCACCACAAGAAGCTGCTGCAGAACAGCATATCCCACAACCCCAAGCTAAAGAGCAAGATATGACCAGAGAGATGGCTAATCAGACTACAACTCCACAAAGCTCCACTCCTACCTCCTGGATGCGAGGTGTGTGGCAGGGGTTGAAAATCAAGGCCCAGATTTACCAAGCTGCGGGTTTGGAAAAGTGGAGATGTTGTCCATAGCAACCTATCAGATTTTAGCTTACATTCTCTAGTATGTAGTAAGCAATTGAGAGCTAGAATCTGACTGATTGCTCTAGGCAACATCTCCACTTTCCAAACCCGCAGCTTGGTAAATCTGGTATGTGAGTGTAATGCATACAAGCATGTGTGTAATACCCGGGTGGCTTAGTGCAACAGGTATTGCTATAATAGTTGTAGTGGATGTGGATGGATTGCAGAGAGGTGTAGGCAAAGTAAGAAAACTCAGAATCACTGGACACCAGCGTTTTATAAAAATGATTTTACTTTTTAAATTTTGTTTATAGATAAGCAGGAAACTTTTACAATTACGAATGTGAACATGCGACCATTTCTTAAACAGGATACCAACTGAAACTATTCATTAATCACAAAACATGAATGAATTACTATTTAAAGAAAATATAAATTTACTGATATCAATCAATTTCAGTGTCTTAACCCAGTATTTTACACAATATTAAATATCGTACATTCTATACACTCCCCTAGGCACACCCCTAGAATGTACGTATTTTGTCAAGATACGCTTTCCAAACCCTACCTTAACTTTTTCCAACGTAACCGCAGTGATACGCACACGTACATATGGGCAACACGAATTTACGCAGCTAAGCATGCCCATACTATACGGTTTAAATACAAACCACCGCCTACTTAACGTAATTCAGACGTATTTTGTACTAACGTAAAATTGGCAAGCCCACACGTAAGTATTTACGTGACACATACGTGAATGGCCCATACGTTCACAATTACGCTACGCTTCTGAGCGTATTTTTTTTGGTGTGCATGCGCAGTACTTACCAAAAGGCGATTTTACGTCTCCGCCACGCGTAAATTTACTCACAGGCGTTGTTCTGGATCTGGGCCTATATCACCAAGTATTCTGTATGTTTTGGTAAGGTAGGAGGGTGGTGACACCATATTTTACCGCACCGGGTGACACCAATACTAGTGATGCCACTGTGTATTACTATTTATAGTTAAGATTAGGCTGCCAAGCCAACCTGTTTGAGTGCGTGAGTGAGTGAGTGAGTGTGTGTGTGTTTGTTAGGAAATTAGACCGTAATCTGGCAGAGGTTAAAGGACTGTTTAAAATTGTAAAGAGCTACTTAATATGATGGCACTGTTAAAAAATAAAACATATGTAAAATGACAATACTGATAATATGGTCGTACTGTTTGACTGCCAAGACATCTAAGACATCCATTAACATTCTCTGTGAAAGCAGGAACGTAGCAGAAAGCAGAAATGTGAAAATACAAAAAATTCTACCTTGAGGAATTGCATTGGTTATTCGCTGTAACAAGTCTTGGTTTTGATATTTTGATATAAGTTCCTTCTTTCACACATTAAAATATTATTTTTCTATTGAAGGTACAGATCTAATAGCAATAGCAGTATACAATGCATTAGTAGAGCACATTACACAATGGACTTGTGTCAGTGCATAAGTAAACACTGTTGAATTTGTTGTGGCCATTCACCATCCCCCACATGCTTCCCTATTGCAGCACAAGCCATTAACAGTTTCTTCTATATCTGTCTGCCGCACATGGCTATGAAGACACGGGCCTTTTCAAATTTTTTCATTTTTGGTATTTTTTTTTCCTTTTTTAAAAAAAATTTCAATATGAGGGGTTTTCTGCG
>WWET01003215.1:9170-31262 GCA_011038615.1 Limnodynastes dumerilii | reverse complement strand
ATACGCTCCTGTGCAAGCGTATGGCCCCTTCCTTATGCCGGCTGAAGTTAGGGTGGCGTAAGGAAGGGGCCATACGCCCACACAGGGGGAGTGTCGGGGAAAGTGAACGCTGATACGCTGTGCTTTAGTAAGCACAGCGCATCGGCGTAGGTCTGGGTCAGGCCCTATGTCCTGTATCTGTATGCCTGGAAACTTGCTAGATTGACAAAAGGCTATTGCGAGGGTCTCAATTGCTAATGCAAATAGTAGAGGGGACATGGGGCAGCCTTGTCTGGTTAATTTTTTAATCTAAAAAGGCAAAAAGATAAGGCCGTCAGCAATGATCTGAGAATAGAAATCATGTAAAGGGTGTGCAGAATGTCTATAAATTGTACTGGAAATTAAATTTTCCATGGAAATAGTCCTAAACACATATGAGAAAGGGCTGAAGCCCGAAACACAGTTCCCAGATTGGTCACGTTTCAAATTGATCCCTTACCAGCAATGGTTCCAGTGTTTCCTCCCAAAGCTTCTACATCCAGTCGGTCTGGACGTTCTTGTAGCAAAAGGCACGGATCACAAAGGAGAGACACAGGCAGACATGTGCTCTTGATTAGCCAAAGCCATGGAGAACAAAAGTTTATTTTCTGTTTGCAACAGCGCCACCTAGGTGCAGTAACTGAGCAGGCTTTAAATATCTATGCATTCAAAATGACATAACTTTAACACCCCCCCCCCCCCACCAACCCACGCAATTCCCTGTTTGAAGCCCTCAGATATCTATGTAAACATATTAAACACATTAATAAACATTTACATTGTACCTGACATGTTTTTTATGTCTTTCTAGAACAAAACATAACATTAACCATGCTCTTTGTATTCCCGTCCAAAATGACTCACAAGTCCACATGGCTTTGGATATACAAGTCCTTTGGTCAAAACATCAGCAAGGTTCTTCTCTGTTGCAATATAGTTCACAACTATTTGGCCCTTGTGATGCTTTATGGCAATGTGCTTTGATCTCCCATGATGTTTTGCATTTAGAGAAAGATCAATTGCACCCTGATTATCACATGCAATTTCAATTAACGCTGATCATCTTCATCTGAACCCCAATCAGTATTACAATATCATCCTAATTTAGAGTTCCCATGTTTGGAAAATACAAGCTTTGCTGAGGAAGTCCCCTTTAAATACCGTAAAATTATCTTTACTGCGATCCAATGCGGTTTACCAGGGTTTACAGAAAACTGACTAACCTTGCTTACAGCATGCATTATATCTGGTCGTGTTCCAATGGCTGCAAACATCAAAGTTCCAATTGCGCTCTGATGGGGAGTACTTTCCATCTCTTTTATTTCAGTTGGTGTAGAAGGGCACATTTCTTTGTTGAGCTTTGCGCTCAAATAGATAGGTGTATTGACTGGTTTTGATTCCTCCATTTCATATTTTTTGAGTATGCTTTCAATATAATTCTGTTGATCAATTGAAATTGTTCCGGCTTGTTGGTCTTGTATAACTCTCAGTCCTAAAATATGATGAGCAGGCCCTACGTCTTTTAACTTGAATTGTGTACTGAGTGCCTCTGTTCTTGTTTGCATATTATTTATGACATTTGTCACAGTTTCATGGAAAATTACATCTCTCACTTTAATTAGTGTTTTAGCTTCAATGTCCCAGAGTCAGTAACCCTTACTTTCCTCACAGTACCTCAGGAATAAGCAGGATATTGATTTTGGGTCAAGTTTACGCCGTTTTCTTTTGGTATGTGTGCATAAGCTCTGCATCCAAATACACGTAAGTCCACACTTCCACACTTTCCATATCCCAAATGACCAAAACGCTGATGCCACAATTCTACAGAGGGGGTCTCATTTACAGCAGTCATTGCAACGCATTGCTTTGTATCCAGGATGTATAGTTGCTGATTTCTGAATTAGATTTGTCGCCAATTCTGGCACATAAAAAACATTTTCAATATCTTTTTTTACAGTTTGCCCTTTTATAATCAGATTTACTGTTACAGTCCCTTCTTGTGTTCCAGTTAGGGTCTTATTTTCTATGCCCCTTATTGTAACAGGATCACATTTCTTCAGGGATTTAAACCAATTCTGGTTACAACTAAAATGTCTAGTTGCACCTGAGTCCATATACCAAGACTTCACATCAAGACTGTTTACTGACACAGCGTTTAATGCAGACTCTTTCTTTTTGTCTCTTTTATATGAACTACCACTACTCTGTTCATTCAGTTTACACTCTGAACATTTTAGGTTTATTACATTTCACAACCAAAGCTAAACTTTTTGCAGGACTTTCACTTGGTATTCTTTTTGGAATTGCAGCAACTTGGTTCGCACTATCTCTGTAGATAGTTCAGATTGATCTGAGCTATTTCTATTTTGGAAGTGTGTTTTAAAGCGTGTCTGGGATGGCAGCTGAAAGGGGGTGCTGTCTCAGAGTGGCTGTTTTGGAGACTTGGGGATCTCTATAAGAGGTGAGCTCTCAATTTAGAAAAATATTTGATATGTGACCCATACTTGGGACTCAAAATTTTAGAGTTAGAACCACCTAACAGAGAAGCCTTGTAAGTGGCAGGTGGCTTATCACATGTCTGCAGATATCTGTAACTAATTCTCTGACTTTTATTTTAAAGATAGAAGATTATGGTTAGTCGCTGGGTAATAGAGTGGGCAATAGAGTGCCAGACCATGTTTTGTTTTTGTGCAAACTCCCCTTGCTTTGTGCACCTTCATGGTCCTCTAACAATGAGTCCCAATGTTGGGTTATATATATATATATATATATATATATATATTTATTTTTATTTTTTACCAGCGCAGTATTTTGGTTCCATTGGGTCTGATCCAGACCTACTCCGGTGCGCTGTGCTTACTAAAGCACAGCTTATCGGCATGCACTTCCCTCAACACTCCCCCCTGTCCCAGCATATTTACCCTCACTTACGCTGGCTGAAGGCTACCCTAACTTCAGACGGCGTAAGCTAATGTAAATATGCTGGAGCAGGAGCGTATTTACTAAAACCCCTCCCTCCCTCATTACACTCCTTCCCCCGCCTACCTACACTAACTTTTGCGTAATAATGGCGAGGAATGCCCCCCTCAGCCGTTACTACACTGCTACTACATTTTAGCCGATCTTACACCCGGCATCGTAGGTCTGGATCAGGCCAATTATTATTATTTACTATTCTGTCTTTGGAGGTGGACTCTCCAGGAACCTAGTAGCAGCAGGTCTTCAACACAGCTGAATGTTAATAATTCTATCTCATACAGCTTTCCAAGGGTTTCATACAGGTTGTCACAGGTAACCATGTCGACAGCCTTTTCTGTGTCAGCGTAGGCTCTTTGGTGTTCAGATCTTGCTGTTGTATAATTCCCAAGGCTTTTCCAAACATTAGTTACTGAATTACGCCCCCCAAATAAACCTGGTTTGATCTGTGTGTATCAAGGAAGGGAGGAGTGTTTTCAGTCTATCTAACAGTATTTTGGTAGCAGCTTATAGTCCAAGTTTAGCTAAGAGATGGGCCTGTAAGAAGTGACGTCATCTGGGTCTCTGCCTGGTTTGGCAAACAATTTTAAAATAGCTGTGCTAAAATGCAGGATTGTCTTGAGGCACACATCTGGGGAAGGGTACAGCAAAATATCTGCTGCTTTGAAGGTCCCAATGAGCACAGTGGCCTCCATCATCCATAAATGGAAGAAGATTAGAACCACCAGGACTCTTTCTAGAGCTGGCCGGCCATCTAAACTGTGCGATCGGGGGAGAAGGGCCCTAGTCAAGGAGTGGAAATCACGATGGTCACTCTGTCAGAGCTACAGCATTCCTCTGTGGACAGAGGAGAACCTTCCAGGACAACCATCTCTGCAGCAATCCACCAATCAGCCCTGTATGGTAACTTGGCCAAACGGAAGCCACTCTTTAGTAAAAAGCACATGGCAGCGTGCCTGGAATTTGCCAAAATGCACCTAAAGGACTCTCAGACCATGAGAAACAAAATTCTCTGGTCTGATGAGACAAAGATTGAACTCTTTTTCGTGAATGGCAGGTGTTATGTTTGGAGGAAACCAGGCACCGCTCATCACCAGGCCAATACCATCCCTAGAGTGAAGCATGCTGTAGAGATGTTTTTCAGTGGCAGGAATTGGGAGACTAGTCAGGATAGAGGGAAAGATGAATGCAGCAATGTACAGAGACATCCTGGGTAAATACCTGCTCCAGAGCGCTCTTGACCTCAGACTTGGGCAACGGTTCATCTTTCAGAAGGACAACAGGCTTGATCCAAACCTACGCTGATGCGCTGTGCTTAGTAAAGCACAGTGTATCGGCGAGCACTCTGCCCGACAATCCCCCTGTGCGAGCGTATTTTCCCTCACTTACGCCGGCTGAAGGCTACCCTAACTTCAGCAGGCCTAAGCAAGGGAAAATAAGCTCACACAGGAGCATATGCCTGCTAACCCCTCCCTCCCTCATTAAACTAACTCCCCCCTCCCACCTACACTAACCTGAACGTAGTAACGCTGGGGGGACACCCCCTCCAGCGTTACTACGGCACTGCTACGGACATCTGCCCGTCGCATGCGCAGATCGGCTTTTAAAACGATCTTACGCTGCTGGCTGGCGTCTTAACGCCAGCCAGCCTAGGTCTGGATCAGGCCCAACGACCCTAATCACACACAGGGCCAGATTAAGGGCTAAAAATGATTAAGGGCCCATTGACGTGGGAGTGACCAGTAATAAATGGGTGTCACTGGTGTTGTGGGGTTGGTCAATTACATGTGGGCGTGTTCATTACAAAAGGTCTTAGATAGTACTAACCACCTACATCTCTCTTCCATAGTCATAACTGTCCATTGTAAAGTAAAGAGTAGGAATTATATCCCAACTGTTTCTCATGTTGGAACAAGAACCTGGCTAACCATGACCAACAAATTACTATAAGTGAGGAAGTAAGGCGCAGTCATACATTTAGAAATGCCCACACAAAAATCACATCTATGAACACATGCGCTTTACTATTTACACACTGAATTCACCCATAAAAATCAGGATCTACACAAACATCCAGAATCCATATTAAAAACATTGAAAAAGTCTGAAACCATTGACAATTTATTTAAATATCCACACACCATGACATATAAGGCCTCAATCAATATATTGTGATTATTCACCAGTCACCAAAAAAAATAAATTATAATTGCATATTATAACAATGTCAACCTTACAGATTTTTTTTCCCCCCATTTTAAGTTCTGTCCAGTGTTCACTGTCAGTCCACACACGGGGATCACTGCATCACGTCTTCCTGCTCCTCCGAGGCTGCTGCTCTCAGGATCCCTGGGTGTTTGACGTCATCTTATCTGACAGACAGTGAGTCAGACCATTCAGCTTGCAGACAGGAAGTTCAGTGCCTTAGTCTCTCCCCTCTGCAATGTTTGATTGGATCATTCTGAGTCACTCAGAATGATGTAATCTGAAACCGCAGGGGAGAAAGATGATCTCAGCCCTTCCTTCTGTTAGGAAAATGGCTCGCACTGCATACAGGATTCCTGAATATTCCACATATTCCTCATCAGTGAGAGGACACAAGGTCAGTTGCACTGTCATTTTAGCCATTTCCTAATTGGCCTTTTTATCAATGGAGGCCTGGGGCTGTAGTCTCATCAGCCCCATTTTTAATCTGGCCATGATCCCACAGCCAGTCAAAGGAGTGGCTTCAGGACAACTCTGTGAATGTCCTTGAGTGGCCCAGCCAAAGCCCAGACTTGAATCCGATTAAATATCTCTGGAGAGATCTGAAAATGGCTATGCACCGACGCTTCCTATCCTTCCTGATGAAGCTTGAGAGGTGCTGCAAAGACGAATGGGCAAAACTTTGCAAAGATAGGTGTGCCAAGCTTGTGGCATTATTTTCAAAAAGACTTGAGGCTGTAATTGCTGCCTGTGGAAACCGGAATATGGATATATACATAAATAATAATATAATAATATATGTCATATATATGTTATACCAATCTGTTAAGTTTTTCCATTATACCTGTATTTTAGAAAAAGGCAGAGAACTATTGATATGGTAATTAACAGGAAACAAAGTCTTTCCTTCTTTGATTAGATGAAGCTTCTCCTCCCCCAACACTGGTCCAAATCAGATTAACCAATAATAGTTCAGAAAAGTTCTAGTGAGGGACAAACTCCATTCAGACACTCAGAGTGGATCTGGAACGAGTAAGGTGTGGAGTTGGAAATGGAAGTGCTAAGAAATGGAGCTGTTCTTGGAATCCTGCAGTTTTTGCAGACTAATGATACGTATGGGTAACTGATAAGATCTATCTCTAAATAAATTACTATAGATGTGCAATACAATATGATAAAGGTGTTATATTTAAATTACTATCCTTCTGTAATATGCATTTTGGTTTAAACACACGTAAAATCATTCATTGTTTGATAAAATGATATCCTTTTATCTAAGGACGCCATCTTGTGTAACGTGTTAGCAGCCATTTTGAAAAGACCCTTTGTCTGAATGAAATAATGTAACTAGTTACCTGTATATTCCTCTGTTCATAAATAAATGTTAACTATTGGTGACCTTATTATAGTTAACCTTACCCACAATAATTCTGGTTTTAACATGCCAAATGTGCATCAACAAAGTATTAAGAAAAGGCTGTGAATACTTATGTACATGTGATTTCTTGTTTTTTTTTTATTTTTAATGAGTTTTCTAAAATCTTCCAAAAACTTTTTCACGTTGTCATTATGGGGTATTATGGGGGTGTAGAGTTTTGAGGAATTTTGTGAATACTTTCCAGATGCACTGTACATTTATGGGTATTAAGGATTATTTCCAATGCTAATTTTGACTCGGTAGAAAGTAGACACTTTATATTATGTTTTGCTACATAGGATGTATGTGATATGTTCTCTCAGGACAGCTTTGGCAACTTGCTAAAATAGGTGTGGGTTACTGCTTTGTTCACTATTTGGGTACAGGCAATTGAACCATGCTGTTCTAACAATATGATTGGTAAAATACCCATGTCCATAACCCTGGGTTAAAGAGATGAGGAAATTAGAAAATTATCTATTCTGGACAATGTGTTATGGGCAGCAGAAAGGTATGTAAATTCTTGTGTGGTTGGGTTAAGTCAGACATCAGTCAAGTGCAGATGTTCACAAATATAAGCAATGCCTATTTTAGGGGCAATGTGTGCGTCTTTTTGAGGGAAGAGAGACAAGGATGGATCTAGCCATCATCATCTCACACATCAGTAAAAATACAAGTAATAGGTCCTGTGGGCTAAAGTGAGAATATTTCTGTGGTGCACAAGGCACTGAACTGAAGAGATTATTACATTAGAATGTGTGTCAAGTCATTAAAATTAGTGAAAATAGAGCCTAAATGTAAAACATGTTTAGCAAAAGGCTTATTTACAATTAAACAGGGTTATGAGACAAAGGGGCAGATCCAGAACTACGCTTCCGTGCGAATTTACGCCTAGCAGACACGTAAAATTGCAATTTTGTAGGTACTGCACATGCACACGACAGATAATATGCTACGTATCGTAACGTAACTCTGAGCGTATGGGCCATTCACGTATTAGTTGCGTAAATTCGTACATGGGGGCATGCCATTTTTACATGAGCCAAATTTACGCCTAAATTACTTTACTACCTAAATTTAGGTGGGGGTTTTCATTTAAATTGTAAATTAGCTGCTTAAGTCCCCGTTGCCTATCCATACGTGTGCGGACGACAGCGGTTACACGGCCAAAAGTTAAGGTAGGGTTTAGAAAGCGGAAATCGGTCAAAGTAAGTACATTCAAAGGGTGTGTCTAGGGGAGTGTATAGAAGGTACGCTTGTGTAAATACGCTACGCTAGTAAACGGATTGCAAGCAGAGTTTTGGATCTACCCCAAAGTCACTAATATGATGTATAACCAAAAGCATACAGACTATCATAGTTATTTAACTAAACACCAGAAATACTAAAACATTGTAAACAAGAAAATAAGTAGTGCACTTATCACATCCCCATGACAGATTGGCAGAGAAGATGTCTAAAGCATTTAAGTTCCAATATAGCCCCATGTGGCCATTGTAGTGTTACGAAGCGCCGTATCCATCGTGCCACTTCCTTGTAGCCGTCCCGGTTGTTGCTAAGCAACCAAGACACTCTTTTCTTAATGGCCATGGTCCTTAGTAGCTGGGGTAGATTGGGAGAATAAAGTGGCCCTGGAAAAAATTCTGGAAGTGGCCTCATGGAGGGGCCAACCTGAAAGTAGTTTGAATTAGTACAGTTACATTAGCTATAGCAATTTTACCAAAAACTACAAAGAAACTAAAAACAATAACAACGAGAACATAACAAGACAGTGTGTATAGATCACACAATGAGTTCCCTGTAACATATAAGCTGCTAGGCTCTACATTTCTTAACACTTCTATTGTCTTTTTTTACGTACAAATATCCTTTTATGGGACATTCTCATTATGTAATTGAGTGTTCCTATATAGGACAGGACTGGCGATATTTTATGAGTGTATATGTTTTATGGTATTATGGTTTAAATTTTTAAAGAGATATAAATACATTATAATAACTTTAACAACTATAATTTATTTCATTTGTGCATTGCATGTTATTTTTGGTGTCTAATCTAGTGCTTACTAGTTTTTTCTTCCATAATATCTCTCTCTCACTCACACACACTCCATATACATAAACACACAAAAACAATGCACCCATATATTGGCGGAACTAGCAAGTCAAGAACGCAAATGCAAAAATATGCTTTTCCCCCCTCCCACAAAACAGAATAAATGACTAATAATGTGTAATGATAAAAATAAAACAGAATTACCTACACTATTCTTACAAGAGGAGAGGATTTCATGTTAGAAGAAGCCTCTTTTATTCTCGCAGGTCCCATCGCTCTGTTGATCTGCTCCTGGGCTCTTTTCTTCATACAGCAGCTATAGGTCACACAGAGCGTGGGAGTGTGAGCGGCGGTGTGACATCATGACGATGTGTGGGGTGCTCTGCTGGGAAAATGGCAAACAGGGTTTTTTTTAAAGTGGAGTTTTCAATGATTCTAAAACATTTTGGGTATATTAGGGGTCTGGACATGACACACTATATAAAGCACATGTGGGATATATTAGGGATTTGGGAATAACACATACCAGGGACGGAATGGTACTAAAAATCAGCCCTGGCCTTTCAACGCACACAGGCCTACCTTCTGTGGTTCAGACTACTTGAACGACTGCATCGGTTGCTAAGTGGCACAGTCACATAAGTAATGACACAGCCACTGAAACAAACATTCAGCAAGGGGCTGTGTAAGTTGTACATACCCTTGCAGCCACACCAAATGTAGTGTTCATATTATCATTAAAAAAAAACTATTCATGAGTAGAGGCACACCGTAATCTGAATAAGCATAACCTTTTTTTTTTATAATGAATCAATAATTAGTTCTTTGAAAAAATGTATGGGCATTTTCAAAAGTTTCTCTATTCCTGATATTGTGCAATCTTGCACACACTATATATATATATAATATATATATATAATATAGTACTGTTGCAACAAATGAAATTTGACTCCTCTGAAATCAACATGGTTTAACCCAGGTGTAACTTTAAGTTCTTATTTTCAATCTCTAAATCAGGGCCACAGAGTGTAAAAATAAGTTCACTTACGTCTTTGCTTCTTCTCATTTATTTTTTTTTCTTCTTTCTTCCTTCTGGTGTCTGGCGGAGGACACAAAATGGTATCATAAGCCCCCATTTTTAAATGCCTGCTATTACATCTATCTTACTACACACACACACACACACACACACACACACACATATAAATTATACATATAGTGCAACCAGCAACATCCAAATATTATATGCCCGAACAAATTTAATAAACAAACTGTTACTGACACAGCAAGATCATTAAAGCTGCAGCAATTTGTACATAAGTTCGTAGAAAGAATAAGCCAGTTATTCAACAAATATGTATATAAAGAACTGTCCATACATCCACCTGGGATAACAAGTCTCCAAACTCCTACAATGTATATACAAGTCCAAGTGTCACACTCCAGAGTATAATTCCAGCAGTCAAAGGAGATCCACGTCTCTAACACAATGTCCCATGCAACTCTGTTAAGCACTCACGGTGGAGGGGAGAGAGACCGCCAGGCAAACGGGTGATCAGGGCTATTGTTTTGGCGTTATGTGCACCATCCTCAGGGAAACTGCATCCAGTTTCCTTGAGGACGGCGCACATAGCGCCGAAACAACTGTCGGAAGATGGACCAGGCTTCACATTAGCCCTGATCACCCATTGGCCTGGGGGTCTCCCTCCCCCCCATCATGAGTTGCATGGGACATTGTGTTAGAGACGTGGATCTATTTGGCTGCTGGAAGTATACCCTGGAGTGTGACACTTGGACTTGTATATACATTGTAGGAGTTTGGAGACTTGTCACCCCAGGTGGCTGTATGGATAGTTATTTATATACATTTAGGCCCTAAATTTTATTGTCTTACTATGGGGGACATTATCTTGGCGCAACGGGTCCTTGGTGGTGCTTGTGGTTCTCCAAGGGCCAGCATGACCTGGCGTTCTTGTAGCACTACGAGCATCAGCATATCCTGTATGGCCGATAATATTTATGCATTTAATTATTGCAGTGAAAGGGGGAAGCAGGGGGGGCTTAGTTTTAATATTAATAAAAAAAACCATAAAAAAATGGATACGAGAACCTGCAGTCGTAGCTATTACGGCTCTGACTGTGTTTTTTTTTTTTTTTTTTTTTTAATATTTTTTTTTTTTTTTTTTTTACAATAAGGCCCACATTGCTACGTGCTATTCGGAGTTGCATGTTTAAACAAAATCATGCAACTCTGCATAGAACGTTTTAGCGGATCCAACTCTGAATCAGCTGCAGAATCACCTTAGAAAATGGAAAAAAAAAAAAATAGCTACAGAATATATCCAAAGAGGTCTCTCTGCTGCAACTTCTTTTCTTCCAGGATTTGTATTTTTTAATGCATTATTTGCCAGTCGGTAATCTACTTTATTTATTTAAATATTATCCATACAGTGGTCATTAATATTATTTATCATCATTCACTGCTTTGGCATTTTTGTATATTTGTTTCTTTTCTCTTTGAGTGTTATTTTTAATATTATATTATTCAAAATGTATCAGTTTTTAACAGTAACAATTAGTCTTTATTAAATAACTATGTTTTTTTCTGGTATTAAATAACAATTATTGGATTGTTGTGCTGGTATTCAAGAGTTTTTTTCCCTCCACTTCTTTGTGGTTCTCTTTGTATATAATCTGTACAATTACTAACCCCCACCAAGCACCTCCCTATTAGGAGTATCCATTTGTACTAAAGGTAGTGCGGTTCACTAATTTTCTCTTGCTAAGGCTTTATTTGGATAATTTTTAATTCCCCTCACTTTTTTAGTGTACCAGCACACTTACATAAGAGTAAAATTAATATTTGATGGATTGGTTTGCATTGGTTCTGTAGTTCTAGAGTAGCATAAATGTATTGTTTTTCTTTAAATTGATTAAAACATTTGATAAAATGGCAACTTTCAGTATATGCAATGACCTGACTAATTTGGATGGAGATTGGTCTAAACAGCTATTAAGTCTTAAATGTCTTCTAATCAAACAGACCAAAACAATATGGAATCTTTCAACTTGCAACAATTATGTGAGTAATAAAATTACTCCTAGGGGCTTACGGCCCAAAGTGTTCCCAAATTATGATTTGGCAAAACCTACGCTGACCCAAGAATGGGAATCAATCTTAACCAAATGTTCTTTAGATTTGCTCACTGTCTTAATAAAACATGACGAATTGACATTAATGAATTTGGATCAAGAAATCACTAAGACATCAGAAAATTTGAAACCTTTTGAAAATTTGGAATCTCTCGTTACAGTATTCTAAGTATAAGTCAGATATTGATTGACTAGAAAAAGATGTAATGTATAAGAAAAAATCTAAATCTTTTTACGGGATAAAGAAGATTTTGCCCAGAACCGTGTTTATTACTGGCAGTTTAAAGATTTCAACAGGCCTGTTTTCAATCATGGAACTCCCTCAAGTTCTGAGGTTGAGTCTAGTGATGAAGACAGTTCCACATCTATCAATTCCAACCATAACTCTCTGACCCAAAACTTACCTTCCTCTATTCCATGAGCCAATTTTTAGGCAAAGGTGGACCTTTGAGTCTAATGCTCACAAGATCAGGAGGGGTGGCCAGAGGAACCGTAAGAGGAAGAGGAAATTACCAGATCTTCAATCAGAGGAGACCCTATCGAGGACACAGACGCTATTAACAGGTACTAATCTGATTGATAAGACATGTATTATTAACCTTTCAGACAAAATCCATAATGAGCATCATATATCAGTATTATCAAGAGGCTTGTCCTTTTCTCCAGTAGCACGGTTCCACAGATTTTCTTGAGAGAAAGATTTGAACTTATATCTCCGTAAGCTTGCTCTCCACAAAATATATAATAAAAATGGCCAAGATCTGATACCAGCATGCTTAGATCATTCTAATTGAGAAACACTATCTTTCCTTAATAGTTTGAGCAACGAAGATCAAACACAGAGTTAGTCTTTTCGGATGGAGAGTTCATGGACTCTAAGGCCCAAATCTGTATTTTTTCTAGAATTGCAAAAATTCCCTGAATTAACTGTTTTTAAAAATCTAGTGTCACATGACCTAAACAAGATGGTCTCCCTTCTAAATTCTAGACAGTGGAACGTTACCAAAGAAGAAAATAGTGCCCTAAAAAAGATTGCTTCTTGGACAGATGTTGTAGTTAAAGCGGCTGACAAAGGAGGCAACATAGTTTTGTGGCCTACCCACTTATATTTGGCAGAAGCACAGAGACAACTGGACGATGCCAGCTGCTATTTAAAATGAATGTCAAACCCTACTGCCAACTTCTTATCTATCTATACAAGCCTTATCAATGATGCTAAACAAAATGGCATTATAACTTTATCTCAGTTCAAATTTTTATCAGTTGAATTTCCAAGAGTGGCCACACTGGTCCTGATTCAGAGATTGAAAATAAGAACTTAAAGTTACACCTGGGCTAAACCATGTTGATTTCAGGGGAGTCAAATTTCATTTGTTGCAACAGTATTATAGTTAAAAGGTGATGTTTCTCAGCTCAAGTCTAATTAGCAGTTTAAAAGTGAAGCTGATCAGGTATCTGTGTGCAATAAGTAAAAGCAAAGCATTCTCCCTGCATGCATAGAATAAAATTAACTTGACTCCCCCTGAAATCAACATGGTTTTGCCCAGGTGTAACTTTAAGTTCTTATTTTCAGGCCCATTGTATCTGCTACCAAAGGTCCATAAGGACAAAAATTCCTCTCCCAGTAGACCGATAGTTTCTGGTAATGGTAACCTTACGGAGAATGCCAGCAAATTCATTGATCATTTTTTTAGACCTTTTGTGTTAACATTACCATCATATTTGCAAGACACAAAGGAGCTTCTAGCACGCATTTCTGACATTCAGGTTACCACGGGTACATGGCAGCAGCCTCCTAATTTCTTCAGGCCAAATATGAGCCTAATTTTACAAAATTCCTGTTAAAATTACTAACTTTTGTACATACAAAAAATTACTTTCTGTTCAATGGTAATTATTACTTACAGGTTCGGGGCACAGCGATTGGGACATCCTGTGCCCCAACCTATGCCAACTTGTACCTGGGTCACTGGGAGCAAGAGACTGTTTTCGGAGAAACATGTGAACCATATCATCAATATATATATTCGTTTGGTTAGAATATATTGATGATGTGCTTCTGTTGTGGCAAGGTGATGAAAGGTTATTGGATGAATTCATCACTGTTCTGAATGAGAATCAAAAAAAATCTCAAACTTACCCTAACAAAAAGTCTAACTACTGTTGACTTTCTGGATGTTTCAATTTCAATTTCTGATCAGGTTGATTTGGTCACAGAGGCCTATAGAAAACCCACAGCCACTAATAGCATACTTCATCACTCAACCTTTCATCCTCAAACAGTGGTGCGTAACATTCCAAAAGGGCGAGTATTCTCGCCTAAGATTGAATTGCTCCACAATGAAAGGCTTTAAACAAAAAGCGACAGAGTTACAGATCAGACTTTGTGATAGAGGTTATCCGCAGAAACTCTTAAGACAGGCATATCAGGAAGCCATGGCGGTTCCAAGAGACTCACTTGTATTTCCAACTCCTAAGAAGATTAAGACATCTGAACCAATCAGATTCATAGGCAATTTTTGTGATCAGTCCAACAAAGTGGTCGAAATTTTAAATAAACATCTTCATATTATACAATCAGATTCAGCCTACGGACAAGCAGTTGGAGATAGGAGCTCGCCTCCAGCACATAGAGACCCTAACGGTGACCAATTAGTCCAAAGCCATTTTACCAAAACACGCAAACCTCAAACCAAATACAATGGATCTTATCCTTGTGGAACCTTCCGCACCTGTCCCTTTATGCCAAAGACTTTACAAATTTCTGATCGTTTCAATAGGGTTCCTCAACTTAAAGGCCATATGAATTGTAACACTGATCAAGGTGCCCTTGTAATCTCCTCTATATAGGAAAGACGATCTGTAAATTTAAGAACCGTTTACCTGAGCATATAGGATCTATTCGTAATGCTCAGTGAGACAAAGATCAATGTAAGGTCCTTACACCGGTTGCTCGACATTTTTTCAATCATCATAGTTCAAATCCCAACCTTTTAGTTGCCTTTATTATTGAACAATTACATTCTCATATTCGAGAAGGCAATCGAGACAAGCATCTTTTACAGAGAGAGACTTTTTGGATTTTCCAGATGAATTCAACCTCTCCATATGGCCTCAATGAGGCATTGAATATACATCCTTTCTCTAACTCTTTTTTTTTTTTATTTAAAATTATGATTCACAGTGGCAAATATGACTTCAAAATATATTGGCAGATAGATTACTTACCAAAGATGGATTAATTATATATTAATGAGATTTTCTGTTCTCTGTATTATACAATCATAATGGTGCGTTATTTCAATTTATATTTATATCCAATTTAATTAATCACATCGGGAGGTGTGATGAGACATATTTCTTTATTCATTGCAAGATGTATATTAGTGGTTGCTCGCAGTATACCTTAATTGTTACAGTCAGCCAGGAGGATTCTCACCGGGGCGCGGAGTCTATACCAGCACCAGGTCTTCGCTAGAGCCTCTGATGGTGAGGATAGTCTGGGCGGGGAAAAGGTAGGGGAGGTGGAATGGGAATGGGCAGAGGAGGGGGACAGGGAATGGGCAGGGGCGAGGGAATGGGCAGGCGAGTGTATCAGGAAATGGGAAGTGGATGGGGAATGGGCATTGGAGAGGGCAGGGGCAGGAGCGGGGGAATAGGCAGAGGAGTGTGAGGGGGAATGGGCAGGGGAGAGGGCAGGAGCATGGGAATGGGCAAGGGATTGTGATGGGGAATGGGAAGTGGAGGGGGAATGGGCAGGGGAGAGGGCAGGGGCAGGAGCTGGGGAATGGGAAGTGGAGGTGGAATGGGCAGGGGAGGTTGAGGGTGAAGAGGAAGAGGTAGAAGAAGGAGGAGGCGGTGCAGATCTGCGGTTTAATGATGCTAAGTAAATGACAACAAAATCAAACTTTTAAGACAATGCATACGTTTCCTTTGGATTTTTATAATTACCAAACACATATGTCAAACATTCATGCAACACACACAAACAATGCTGTAACACATAACATATTACTAAATATGCTGAAATTTATTTATACAAAAGATAAATAGATAGATTATTAGATAGCTAAATCAATGTATAGATTATATGATAGATAGATAGATAAACCAAAAATATACTATATATTGCACAAGCAAGACTAATGGGTGCAGCTTACAATTGAAAGAAAGGGGTTAATATGCATAAAGAAGTACCTAAGAACTTGATAAGTTGCAAACAGTACCACAATTGTTTAACCGCGCACACCATTAATTTTGGCAGTAAGTTGAGGTAATAACATTTTTACAAACTTTATTCGTACATATTTAAAATAAAAATTTTAGCCAGGCAAAATATAACAAAGTAACAAAAAAAATAACAAAAATCCTCAGGCATTTGCGGAGGTCCATCGCACGTAAGTGTAAAAGAAAAGAACAGATTTCATATGATGTACTGTATATGTATATGCCTATGTAATTCATATGTTGTACTGTAAAGCTCGCAGAACAAATAACGATTATCGTCCCCATGTCTCAATTATTTTGCGATCGCCCAAATATTCGCTATAAATATCTGCAATAAAGATCAATTTTATAAACGTACAATAATCGCATCTGAGACGCAAGCTCAAAGTCTCCCCATTGTTAGCGCTGCTGCTGTTTTATATCTTTGTACAATGTTGTATTATGTCATGACTCATTGGACGGCCGTCCACTAATAGAGGAGCAGATATAACGGTTGTATTGGACTATATGTAACTTACGGAGGTATACTTGTTGTTGTGAGGGATACAGAAGGAAGGGCCAGATACGGACCCGGAAGGGAGAAGCATGGTCTTGCGACCATTAGTGTTTTGGTAAGGGCCAGTTTCTGATCACAGCTTAGGGTGAGTGTGTATACTTGATTCAACCGTTTTAGTAATTGGCATTCCTTATTGCTGACTCTTGTTATTTTGTTATCTTGTTATATTTTGCCTGGCTAAAAATGTTATTTTAAATATGTACGAATAAAGTTTGTAAAAATGTTATTACCTCAACTGACTCTGCCAAAATGAATGGTGTGCGCGGTTAAACAATTGTGGTACTGTTTGCAACTTATCAAGTTCTTAGGTACTTCTTTATGCATATTAACCCCTTTCTTTCAATTGTAAGCTGCACCCATTAGTCTTGCTTGTGCAATATATAGTATATTTTTGGTTTATCTATCTATCTATCATATAATCTATACATTGATTTAGCTATCTAATAATCTATCTATTTATCTTTTGTATAAATAAATTTCAGCATATTTAGTAATATGTTATGTGTTACAGCATTGTTTGTGTGTGTTGCATGAATGTTTGACATATGTGTTTGGTAATTATAAAAATCCAAAGGAAACGTATGCATTGTCTTAAAAGTTTGATTTTGTTGTCATTTACTTAGCATCATTAAACCGCAGATCTGCACCGCCTCCTCCTTCTTCTACCTCTTCCTCTTCACCCTCAACCTCCCCTGCCCATTCCACCTCCACTTCCCATTCCCCAGCTCCTGCCCCTGCCCTCTCCCCTGCCCATTCCCCCTCCACTTCCCATTCCCCATCACAATCCCTTGCCCATTCCCATGCTCCTGCCCTCTCCCCTGCCCATTCCCCCTCACACTCCTCTGCCTATTCCCCCGCTCCTGCCCCTGCCCTCTCCAATGCCCATTCCCCATCCACTTCCCATTTCCTGATACACTCGCCTGCCCATTCCCTCGCCCCTGCCCATTCCCTGTCCCCCTCCTCTGCCCATTCCCATTCCACCTCCCCTACCTTTTCCCCTGCGTCTGAGGCATCGACGCCAGGGAGACCCTCAGCAAGACAAGGCTCTTGATTTCAAGGGACACCAGTGGGTTTCTGTGAGTATATTTTTTGTGTTACAATATTAGATTGGTCCAATAATGCATTACATTACTGGATGTTAAAAGGAATTCATAACAAAAAGGGATGTTTTTTTATTGGCACTTTTAAGGACATGTCACGTCCAAAGCTGCAGAAACACTATATAGTTATGTTGTATATAACATGAAACATCTGGCTGTTGTAATGAAAATGTTGTAATGACTAAAAGCAAATCACCATAGCAATTGCTGTCATCCATCCGTTAGCAGATTAGCATTATAAAACCAATAAATTTGTGAGAATGGAGAAGTAAATTGTAAATGTTCTGCACATTCAGGACCGTATTCAGACTCCTGCACGCTGCCATAAGCCTGCCTTAACGGCGGCGAGCCCCCTCCCACACTGTACACTTTACATGCTTCCCCCCGCCCGCTAAAGCGGGCGGAAGTGAAGCACAGCCCATTTGCACGCAAATGGGCTCGGACGGAACAAAGTTCTCCAGTCCGCCCTCCAGTTCAGTCAAGTGATTTACGCACCTTGCGTGCGTAAATCACCTGACGATATTAAATCTGGATCCGGTCCTATGTTTTTTTCTGGTATTAAATAACAATTATTGGATTGTTGTGTTGGTATTCAAGGGGATGTTTTTCCCTCCACTTCTTTGTGGTTCTCTTTGTATATAATCTGTACAATTACTAACCCCCACCAAGCACCTCCCTATTAGGAGTAACCATTTGTAATAAAAGTAGTGCGGTTCACTAATTTTCTCTTGCTATATCCATACTGTAGATCTACAAATATAGGCAAACACAGCTATATATCTACACACTTACACACACACACACAGATATAGGTAAAAACAGCTATATATCTACACACAAACACACAGATGTAGGTAAAAAAAAGCTATACACATACAGATATATGTAAATACAGCTCTATATCTGCAGTACACACACATATAAAATAACATGCACTCATAATACTCCCACAAAACAAACCTTGTTTATACACACAAACCAGTTTTAGGCTCACACACATACATACTTTGTCAGCAGGGAGCTGTGCCGAGATGGACAGTGCAGGAAGTGGGTGCGGTGCATAGCAGCAGCAGAAACCAATCAGGGAGTTACAGAACTGCAATATCTGCTACCTGATTGGTTGATTACCAGGCACAAGGAAAAAGGCATGTGAGAAGTTCTGCAGAGCTGCTTACAGTATGTTAATGACGCGGCAAGTATCAGAGAGACTCTCAGCTGCTTCCAACAGCCAGTCTCTGTAGCAAAGTACTGGCCCATACCTCGAGCATCCCATCTGGTATTTGCCAGAACTGCCAGATGGCCAGTCTGGCCCCGACACATACTATAATATGATATTGATATTGTGGATTGGGAATGGCATACTATATACAGTATATAGTGTGCAGTTCCAAAATTCCTAATATACCTCAAATATATTAGAAAATGTTCTATTCCCAGACCCTGTATGTAATTTATACTGTGCCATTCCCATTTTCCCCACATATATTATATACTGTGCCATTATCATACCTAAAGTGACCATTTGTCCCGTTTTGGATGGGACAGTCCAGTTTTGAGGTGCCCTGTCCCGTTGTCACGATACACAGCTTCGGGATGCCAAAATGTCCCATTTTCAGAGAGCAACATATGTCATCTGTTGCTCTCTAAAAACGGGACATTTCATCATCAAATACATGCTTTTTTTCCTCCCCCCTACAAGCCCTGGTCCCCACTTACATTGATGGCAGTGGGGATGGCAGCTATTAAGCCCCACCCCCTGCCAGACTCCGCCAGCAGAGCTGGACTTCCTAGGAACGGAGCCAGTGGCGCCAGCGACCACGCATGGGATGCTGCAAAGGGTGCCACTCACCCACTGCGGATGAGGAGGCCCCGCTTGCTGCGGTGGAGGGTGCCTTGGACAGCTCTCCCTCCTGGAGACAGCTGTCGGCAGAAGTGCTGGGAGGTGCTCCGGCAGAGAAGGCCTCAGCATAGCGGCGGGGGATGTATAAGGTACGGAGTGGCCTGGACATACTGGGGATGTAAAGAAAAGGGGGGTGGAGAGTGAGAGAAATGGAAAATGGAGGAATGGGACGCCACAAAAGATGGGTGGGGGGAATAAGGGTGGCTGGACAAAAATTAAGGGGGGCAATGAGGCTAATTGGACAAAGAAGGAGGGGTCAATAAGGCTGAGTGGACAAAGGAGGGGGAAATAAGTCTGGCTGGACACAGAAGGAGGGGGAAATAAGGCTGGCTGGACACAGAAGGAGGGGACAATAAGGCTGAATGGACAAAAATTAAGAGGGGCAATATGGCTGGCTGGACAAAGAAGGAGGGGGAAATAAGGCTGGCTGGACACAGAAGGAGGGGGAAATAAGGCTGGCTGGACACAGAAGGAGGGGACAATAAGGCTGAATGGACAAAAATTAAGAGGGGCAAGACACAGAAAGAGGGGGCAGTAAGACTGGTTGAACACAGAAGGGGCAATAAGGCGGGCTGGACACAGAAGGAGGGGGAAATAAGGCTGGCTAGACACAGAAAGAGGGGACAATAAGGCTGAATGGACAAAAATTAAGAGGGCAATATGGCTGGCTGGACATAAGAAGGGCCAGTAAGGCTGAATGGACATGGCGGACTGGACAACAATTAAGAGGGGGAATTAAGGCTGATTTGACAAAAAAGGAGTAGTCAATAAGACTGAATGGACACAGAGGGAGGGGGCAATAAGGCTGACTGGAAAAAAATTAAGAGGAGGGGTAATAAGGCTGGCTGGATATAGGAGGGGCAGTAAGGCTGAATGGACACAGCAGACTGGACAAAAATTAAGAGGGGGCAATAAGGGTGATTGAACAAAGAAGGAGGGGTCAATAAGGCTGAATGGATAAAGAAGGTGGGGGAAATAAGGCTGGCTGGACACAGAAGGAGCGGGCAATAAGGCTGACTGGACAAAAAATAAGAGGAGGAGCAATAAGGCTGGCTGGACATAGGAGGGGGCAGTAAGGCTGAATGGACACAGAAGGAGGGGGCAATAAGGATAATTGGACAAAGAAGGAGGGGTCAATAAGGCTAAATGGACAAAGAAAGAGGGGGAGACAAGGCTGGTTGGACACAGAAGGAGGGGGCAATAAGACTGGTTGGACACAGAAGGAAGGCTGGCTGTATACATAGAAGGAGGGAATATAAAGCTGACTGAACACATAGAAGAAAGGGCATTACGGCTTAATGGTCACACAGAAAGAAGGGGCAATAAGGCTAACTGGACATACACAAGGAAGGGGCAATAAGGCTTGTTGAACACAAAAACAGGGGGCAGAAAGGCTGGCTGGTCTGACACACACAAGGAAGGTCTGACTGTGGAGGCACACACACAAGGAGAGGAGAGATTAGATTGCTCTAGAGACACACATGGAGGGGGAGATTGGATGGCTTTAGAGACGCACAAGACAAGTAAGGTTGGATGGAGGTATATTTAATATGTGTAGATTTCTATATTTTATTAGTTAATTCCTCATATAGTTTTACTTTCAAAATTTTTATTTAATTGATTGTACCTCAGTAAAATGTTTTGTGTATTTGTATGTGTATTGCATAGCGATAACTAAGATTCAATGTGTATTATATGGTGATAACTAGGATGCAATATGTATTGTATAGCGATAACAACGATGAAATGTGTATTACATGGTGATAACTAGGATGCAATGTGTATTGTATGGTGATAACTAGGATGCAATGTGTATTGTATGGTGATAACTAGGATGCAATGTGTATTGTATGGTGATAACTAGGATGCAATGTGTATTGTATGGTGATAACTAGGATGCAATGTGTATTGTATGGTGATAACTAGGATGCAATGTGTATTGTATGGTGATAACTAGGATGCAATGTGTATTGTATGGTGATAACTAGGATGCAATGTGTATTGTATGGTGATAACTAGGATGCAATGTGTATTATATGGTGACAACTAGGATGCAATGTGTATTGTATAGTGATAACTAGGATGGATAACTAGAATGCAATGTGTATTATATGGTGACAACTAGGATGCAATGTGTATTGTATAGTGATAACTAGGATGCAATGTGTATTGTATGGTGATAACTAGGATGCAATGTGTATTATATGGTGACAACTAGGATGCAATGTGTATTGTATAGTGATAACTAGGATGCAATGTGTATTGTATGGTGATAACTAGGATGCAATGTGTATTGTATGGTGATAACTAGGATGCAATGTGTATTGTATGGTGATAACTAGGATGCAATGTGTATTGTATGGTGATAACTAGGATGCAATGTGTATTGTATGGTGATAACTAGGATGCAATGTGTATTGTATGGCAATAACTAGGATGTAATGTGTATTATATGGTGATAACTAGGATGCAATGTGTATTGTA